>JAYDZG010000021.1:4806726-4817258 GCA_034509265.1 Microcambeva bendego
GGTGGATTTTGAAAAGTTTTTGGCTGGAAACAATTAATGCAATCTGGCAAACCTAGCTGTGTAAACATAATTGTGTATTGTGCCTTAATGCGTATGTCTTACATTTACAATTTTTTAGTTACTTCTAAAGTCAGAGCAAATGATTGCTTGTAAAATTTAATTGCATACACTCATGGAAATGACACCAATGGAAAATTCCCCATAAGTATTTTTTAAATTTTCTGATAAATATTTAATTATTTTTTTTGTTTAGTTGTATCTAAGAAGGCTAAAGAACTTTTTCAAGTCTAATACTTTTTCAGGATTTATCAATAATGCCTTCTAATGTAGCTGTTGCAACAGTTTCAGTCTGCTTGGCTGCTTAAAAAGGAGGTATAGACCCGGAAACGTTGAGGAAACAGTGATGTAGACCAGGTGTATCCATATATCCACTTGTAATCAGATATAGGTTCTAGAGAACTGTCTTCCATTCAATGAGCCGGGCGTGTTTTCCCATCTTAGATGCTTTTCTTTGGGTACAATGGGTTCCTTCCACCTTCAAAACGTGCACAGCAATGGATTTGTGTATCACTGGCAGGCATATTTTCAGTATTTTACCCTACTATTCAGAGTGCTTATATATGTATCCGCACAGTGATCAGATGGGACATGAGCATCTCGCTATGATTCTCCATGTCCCTCTTTATGTGCCCCAGCCCCTCTGGAGGGACATTAGCATTCATAGAGGCAGCAGGCCATGTCATTCTCCCCGCTGCCCCCCAGTAAGATATACCACAGCTCCCTAGTGAGAGCCGCCTCTAGAGGTAAAGGGTTTCCTCCAGCTCCTTAATACAGGTCACCTGCTTCAGTTCTGCTTTGTACAGGTCAGTGGCTACTTTAATTTAACTGCAATAGATCACAATTACTACTGTAGTCCATCGATCTGGATGCAGATGAAACTGACCTCTGGTGTGGAGAGAACATGGTAAACCTGGCTCCCAATTGTAATACCTAGTCAATAGTATATTTTCAACAAAAGCTAAAGGAATATTGAATTTTTATTATAGATTTTTTCTAGCATCAATTTTAATGTCCTGTGGGGAGATGCAGTTTTTCATGTATTTATAAACTAGTGTTTGGTACTAATGTTTGGTACATTATGTGAAATGGTAGAAGTATGGGGTCTCTACTTAGTGTGGTTCCCCTCAGGGTTTCTTCCTGTAATTTTTAACTTTTCCGTGCCATTGTTGCCCTCAGCCAGATAAACAGGGTTATGGTCTGCTGGTCTTGACTAAATGGTCTTAAGCGAATTTTCATTTTTTGGTGAATATTCACAAAGCTTACATCTTTTGCAAGTTAACTGACAGAGGGGTTACCACTGACTCGAATCTCCATTACATTTTATCTTTGCAACCATATAAGGCTTTGTTGTCAAATTGTGCTTTGTAATACACCACGTTTTTAATGGTGTACAGATCTGGACTGCAGACAGGCTAGTCTAGCACATGCACTTTTACTACCCAGTCACACTATTATAACACAATGTTAACAATGTGCACACATCTGTCGATGCAGTTCTTTATAGACGACACTTTTGACAAAGGATTCCATTGTCAATGAAATGTTCTAGAGCTAGAGCATTTTCTAGAGCTTCCTCTATGTATGATTGAATCCCCATTTGGAAGATTTTATTGTATTTGTCTATCACGTTTCCTGTCTAAATAATTTGCCTTAGAATTATTGTATAACCATTTTAAACATAAAATACTATTGTTTCATTTGCAATGTACTTGGTCCTAACTGTTTTTAATTTAGGTTTGTACTAATGGGTAACAAATTAATATATGAATCTTAATAAAGCAGAATTTATAGCAGTATACAAGTAATTAACATTCAGCTATACTGCTTGGAATGAGGAGAACCGAACAACTTGATTTTGGATTGAAATAACAAATAGGAAAGATCCAAGCAGCTTTGAAAGCCGGTTCACTATTTTACCCAGATGACAAGAGCTTCAGTAACAAACATTTGGCTAGGGTTTCAAGTATATGTCCAAGCCATGTCTGGAGTCTCTGAAATGTAAATATGATTTGGCCTTCATCAGTGCAAATCTCTTTATTAAACACTTAAGGGAACATTTGAAAGAAAAGTTGATTTATGTGTTGTTTCAAACCTCAAGTACACATCAAGATACTTAAATAATCTATAGCAAAGTGCATTTAGTTGTTTATGTGGCCCTAAGGAAGAGACTTAACCTGGTAGCGCATCGGGAGACCAAGATAACAGGACAGGAACTAGATTTAAGTAAATTAAGAGAAACGCTAGAATAATCAATATAACACAGTAAATGTAATTCAGCTGTGGTTTAAGAGGTACAATAATAAATTGCGAATTTGATATAATTTAAAGCCTGTGATAAAATTTACTCCAATAAATAAATAGCTTTGAGAATTAAAGCTTTTCCCTCCCAAGCTTTATTAATGCCATAGATACAAATCTAACTACCTTTGTGTTTAAAGGCACATTTATAGTTAAAATGGCTAAAAATAAATAACTGTGGGAAGTCCGACATTCAATTTTATTCACATCCCAAATGGACCCTGCCTCCAATAAAACACTAATGGAAACTTTAATAATGAGTAATAAAACTTGGCAGCCAACTATAATATTACTCTTCTTTTAAGATGATAAGCTGGCGCTCTGCCTCTGAGTGAAAGGGGTCTGGTCAAAGTGATGGCGTGTCTCATCATGTTGTTAATTAGCTGATCAGGCTGTAAGGCTGTACAGCAGTGACACGGTGATCAAAATGTTGTTGGTTCTCTTGAAGAAGAGCAAAAATAATATATGGTCAGAAGTAATTGGAAACCTACTAATTCTAATAATAATAAGTGTAGGCATTTCAGCTACACCCACTCTTAAGAGATGCTTCTAAATATGCATCTCTCGTAAGATACTGTTAAATAAATCTATCTAAAAACACCATGAGTATTCCAGTACAGAACAATCACTTGTAGAAATGTGGAAAGACTGTTTCGTAACTGTACTGCTCTGTGCTTTATGATACTATCATCTTCTACTATTTGATTTTCCAAAAACGAATCAGGACTTCCCAAGACAAAAGCAGACGGCAAAGCACTATCTCTACCATGTCAACATGAATCAAAGTGAATTAAAAGACCTGTCAACAGCTATGATTTATGAATATATTACTGGCCTAATTTGTATTCGCTAGATCAGGTTTGTTGTGAAATTTTGCCCTGGAATCAGTGACAGTAGCCAAAGTGAGCGGTGAAAAGAAAGCATCGAAATGGAAAGGCACTCATCCTTACCAAAAACTCCAAAACAGATAGATCTTTCTCTTCAAACAAACTCCCTGTAGATCTGACAGAATTTACCCAGTCAGAACTGAAAATCATTTTACATAACCAGGGTTGAGAAGATAGTATTTGAAAAGAGATCACAATGCATTTCGGATGATAGTTTTCCTCGGTAAGGTGGTGCAAAACTAAAGAAAATAAATGTGGGAAGGGTGGCGTAAGAAAAATATATATTTTTAAACAGTCCCTGCCAAGCTGTGAGTAGAGATTGTTCAAAACATTTTCTGTACGGTTGCAATGTTAAAATATTCAACCATCAAAAATTAAAATTACGATTTATAAGTCTCAACTTTTCTGCAGAGCATGCATTTGTATAAAATTAAGCTTTTATGAGTTTAATGCAACAGCAAATGTACAAAGAAAATGAAAGATTTATTTTAGACTTAAATATTTAGTTGATACGGCCATGTTACAATTGCTGATCTTAGATAGTCTGTATAGCATTAAGTTGTGTGACAATATGTTTAAACATTTGAGACACACAAGGAACATCACTCATAAGTGCATTGACCCCATAGTGAAAAACTGAAATCCTCTTGGCTGCTCCCATTAGGGGTCGCTACAGCAGATTTTGATCCTCATTCTTAATTTGTTTTTATGTCGCATGCCCTTCCCGTATCGGGCTTGGGACCGGTACTACAGAGCACTGGTTTGAGCATCCAAGTGACTAGGGACCACCCCTATCTAGGTAACTGGTAGCAACACCAGAATTTCAAACAGGAAAGTTCAGACTCTTGGTGCTGGTGTGCTAGCAGAAAAAAACAATTGCTCACCCTGGGTACACAATTCTAGTGAGAAACTAAAGAGGATGTCCTTTTTCTTTTTTTTGCGAAGAAATAGATCATGCATCTAGAGTGGATTTTTTTTGAGTGGAATTTTTTTCCAAAATTATTTTATTCATGTTTGGCAGAAGATTAAACATTTGAAATTTGAGTAATAGCTGAGTACTTAGTGTCAACTATAGTGCAATTTGTCTTGATTGTAGTACTCTTGCTAAATCTTACTTTATAATGTCTAGGGCTTCTTATATGCCTCAAACAATTTGCTGATAATAAGAATTTTTACTTGCAAGCAATTGAGTTCACTGGAATTTAAATCTAAGCATCTTTATTTTTGGAGGGTATATGAGCCCTTTGTCTGCATCCATGTGATGTACAGCATAGATCGAGACTGGCACTGTTTGAACCGTGTGTAATTCAAGTAGGTCAGAGCCAACGGTGAATGCTTGACGTTAGTGAGCAATGGCAATCAGATAAGACGAGATGGAGGGTTGAGAAGCAGGTCAATAGCTTTGTGGAGTCAGGAGCATGTCTGATCAAAGTTATTAATCTGCTTCTCTCTAACCATCATGCTTTGCATCGCACTAGTCAATGGTGGCGAGTAACTTCCACCTCTCATCTAAAAGACCTCTTTAAAAGCTCTGTGAAATAGAAAGAGGGTTCACAGTGGGTGCCATGCACAAATTTTATTCACACCATTGTATGGATTACAATTCTTTTTTCCTCCACAGTGCAGTAATGAGATAAAAATGATATTGTTTTAAAGGCAGCTTTTTATTATACTTTAAGGGCAACTTGGCTTCTTAGCATTTTAGCCATCTGAATAAACCTTGGTGGTACACAGATGATATAAAAGTGAAATACTTCTTCTTTCAGCTGCTCCCGTTAGGGGTCTCAACAGCGGATCGTGGTCCGTATTATCGGCTTGGCAAAATTTGACGACGAATGTCCTTCCTATATAAAAGTGAAATAAACAACACTTAAATATTCACATAAAGATTTGCTGTTGTTAACTGGTGGATGTTGAGCCAGCTCACCCACTGATGAAAGGTTGCCTTAACACTATTAACTATTAATAAAACAAATATCATAGCAGTCCGATAAATAACATGTTTTTAATGTGTTGATTGTATGTATAAATCTCTGCCTATCTATAGCAGCAGATATCAAAATGACAAAATTCATGCGATCTCTTAAATGAGTGTCCCCATTGGCTGTTAGACCTGTCCATCAAAACCACACATCCCCTCCTCCTTCCCCTCAGGTACTGCTTTTTTGTCTTTTTTTAAAAAAAATGTGATTGTATTTTTTAAATATGTAACTAACTTTGGCAGTACAAGCGTTCATATGTCGTCATGTCACTAAGACAACGTTTGAGTTGAGTTAAAGAAGAGAAATCGAGATAATTTAAAGTACCATAATTTCCCAAGAATCACTGCGCTCATTATTGAGCATTCGAAACACCTGCACCAGCGTTATATAAGTGTGAGTTCACAACAGTGCTTTGTGCACAGTTGTTGATATTCACTGAGCAGGCATGTGGTCAATGCTTAAAGAAATAGAAAACCAACGAGATTTAATCGTATAATTTATTTAGAATGCGAGCAGTGCTGTCGATTGGATTCGGGAGTTGTTCACGTACCGAAACTCATTCAATTCACTAAACGAATAGATTCGAATTGTTCGCGATTGGTTTGTCGGTTTTCCCGAGGCCTGGTCGAACTCTACATAAGTCTAGTGAGTCTTAGTACTTTGAGTATTTTAGTATTTAGGGTTAAAGAAAGTAAAGTAGGCAGAAGAGTGCTGTTTTCTTACAGTCAACGCTTTAGTTGAGCGTTGATTCAGTGTTCGAATCGGTTCATTTCGACTCATTGTAAATCTGACTCATTTCGATTCCTTCGTGCACCTATGTATATATATATAAAGTCATTTTTGGGATAGAAAAACTAGAAAAGTAGTACACACTATTGGAGGAGCTATTACAGTCCCATAATGCTAAATGGTTCTTGCTGAAATTTTACCTCTGCATCTATAGGAACCGAGTACGTGTTGCCACTCCATCTTTTCATTGCTTGCTGAGTTGCATTTAAAAAATCAATTAAAAAGGAAACCGAGAACACTGCCTCTGACCTTTCAGATGGCAAAATTAAAAGAGCAATTCTTGCTCATGGGAACAGGAGCAGAATGTTCCTCCTCACTCTGAATGGCAGCCCACAAGTTTTAATTATACGTACAGGGACTCCTCTGGAGCTGCCGCTGATTGAATGCAGCTACTAAATGAACTTGACTTGTTTACTTTGTACAGATGCACTGTATTCAGCTGGAGTCTGAGAACTGTAATCATAGCCATTCATTTTCCACTCAGAAAAACATGGTCGATGGGTCAATGTGTTGTTTACGTCATGAATGGTGAATGTATTGGTAAAACATGGATGGCTGGTCAGTTAAAACATCAATGCTTGACGAGCAATACCTTAAATGTTATGTATGTACAGTAAAGCGAAGCACTGCTGTATTTTGCCATATTTGGTCTCAAGGGTTATGGTTTCTGTTGTTTTGTGAACATAATTTCTAGTGATTTATTGATGCACCACAGTTAATAACAGATTGAAAATACACATTGTCTGCTTGACGTCCCTGGCAGTATATGCTTGGTTGCCAGGTCTGGGGTTTACGTGCCAAATTAGGCTTAATTAAAATAATTGTGCGTAGTTTGTGCCTACCTCTAAAATACAGGGGCATTATTTACATAAATAGAAGATTGAAAATTAAATAAAATACTGTACTTGTGATGAAGACTAATAATGAATGGAAACTTTGTCGGTTTGTCTTCTATTTCATTTTGTTGAAATAAAATTGGGTGCAATCGGTATTGTGAACCCAGTATCGTGAATCGCATCCAATTGTGGATAGAGTGTATCATAATTGAAGGATTATGTGCAATCTGTTCCCATTAGATTGGTTAATGTCCGTTTTAAAGGACACCTTGGACATTCTCTTTTAGGTAATTAATAAACATTGGGGAGCACTAAGTCACCTTACATTAAAAGGTCTTGGTCTTGCATACCAGGTCTACAGTTCCTCAAGGAGCTTGGTTCCCTTCTGCTGTAAAACAAAATTGTGAAAAAATATTTTCTTTTCCAGCCAACATTTTTTCCCTGGCAGTATATGCCTGATTGCCAGGTTTGGGGTTTACTAGCAAAATTAGGCTTAATTAAAATCATTATGCATAGTTTGTGCCTACCTCAGAAATACAGGGGCATTATTTATATACATAGAAGAGACAAAATTAAATAAAATACTGCTTGGTAACTGTATTTGTGGTTCTGCATCTTCCTTGTCTCACATGTTCATGATATTGGATATAGAGAGATTTTGTGCCTTCCCAGGCTCTAAATAAGTCTGGTGTTTCTCTGGGGTATATTTGTCATGACCCTGCCCAAAAATAAGTGGTTAGTAAACATGAATGATTGGACGGATGAATGAATGACGCATACAAAAGACGTCTCCTCCCACACGTCTAATTAGTTTGCTTTGACACATAATAAACTCCAGTGACAAAATTAAAAGCAAGTGCAATGGGTTTGATTTACAAAGAGATGCTAATGATTTTATCTTGCAGCTAATTTATTTTCTAGTGGTTGTTCGCTACGGGAGTCTATAAAACAAGTTCACTGTAGTGGCAGAGCTCGCACTGTTGCGAGCAAATTTATTTAGCAGGAGCGATGCCTCCTCCACATACGTGCACGAGACACTGACATCAGCTAATAATTTGTGAGTGAACAATCTGAAATCTCATCAGTCTTCGGGGTTAGCTTTAAAACCTGAAGGAGTTGGCAGCCTGATGTAATTCCAAATGGCAGAAAAGCTATTCCATGAGTAAAGCCCATTTTCTCTCTCACTCCCTCTCCCAGTCTCCTGTAGTTTCCTTAGTCTAATGTCCCCAAAGAATGAAGGTTTATTATCAGCAGAACGCTGAGCGCTCTTTCCTCAGCCATGTTTATCTGACCTACTACCAAAATCTCGCTAGCAGCCAGTCTATCAGTTTATCACTTCTACTTCATCACCGTCACTCGTGGCAGCTAAATACAAGCTCCAAATCTGCCACTACACACGTCTGTGGTATTGTAAAACCCGCACGGCAGGTTTGCCCAAGGCTAAACACAGTATAGCTCGCCCTTCACCTACAACCTGACTCAGGATTTTCTTCAGGGACCACGGCACAATCACTGACGTGTTTTTAACCCATGCACTTAACTGCTTATAGATGGGTGATGAATGAAAGAAAAGAAGTTTTTACATTTTCAGCATTTCGAAGACACTTACAGTATACATGTACAATCGATGGTTAAGGGCCCAACAGCAGAAACCTAGCTGTGGTGGGGTTTGAACTTTCAATATTCTGTTAACTAGTCCAGTCCTTTAACCGCAAGGTTACAGCTGCCCTGTTTTTACATGGTAAAACATTATGACTACAAGTGCTGATGCTACGTTCTGCCACGGTTTGCATCCATGTGCTCCTAAAGTTGCGTTAGGCGTGTGTGTGTCCTGTGATGAACTACAGCGGGGGTAAAACGGACAATAAATACTTAAATTGTTCAATTTATGAATTCATAAATTCACACTTTGTTGCTGCAGCAACAACAGTGACCACTGTGATAGCACACTAGTGCTGACATATGAATTTGAATCTAACTGTGCTACAGACACAACTGATAGGCTCTACTATTGCCATTACAGTTGTGGTTCTTCATCTTCCTTGTGTTAAAAATGGGAGATAGATAGATATTAGTATGTGACTCATTTATGACTCTGGCCTGGAAAGGGAAAAAAGGTTTTTCTCCACAATCCATTTCACTCACAAACATTTAAACACTACAGAAGTGGTAATCCATGGGACTTGTACAACTTCAAATGATCTTTTTAACATATTCAAGGACTTAACTAAGCAAACACTTGACTTTTAGACTTCATTTCTTTTTTATATTAGGCTCATAACACTGCACCTTTTTAATGTAAATAACACTTGCAATGCAAATTCCTTGTATGTTTGACCGTACGTAGTCAAAAAGTCTGATTCTAAAAGGTTCTGCACCTCTTCTGCTGCAGCAAGGAAAGTTCCAACTAAGCAACTGAGTGAATCCTTTCGGGTGTCCCAACTGGGTGTTGCCTCAGCGAATCATGGTCATTTTAGCTTTAGTTTTTACACCAGAGGCTCTTCCTGACATGACCCTACCTATTTATCTGTGCTTGGGACCGGCACTGCAACACACTGGTAGTGCACAGCTCATTGGTGGCATTGCAAGGTTCAAACCAGTGAGTTCAGACTCTTGGTGCTGGTGTGATAATGGAAAATCACTGTGCACTCAAGGAACTGAGTCTGGATGGAATTCTTCTGGTGTTTGCACCTGTCGCTGCTCTCAATTTCAGCCAGATGTTCTTGTGACTGTGTCCAGACACAAATATATTTGCCTGTGTGATTTGATAGGCAGATGTCAGATGGTGTGATTCTAAAAAAATGATTAAAAAACTTAAATAAGGTGCGGTGATGGGCTTTGAAGAGGTTGAAATAGCGGACTTGCGAAGGAAAAGTCAGGGGAGGTGCGAGGAAGAGAGAGAATGCCTGGCAGCGCTGCAGCTGTCTAGAGTGTGGCGAGAAGCAGCGTGTGGCATGGCTGGCAGACACTGGCTAAGTGATTAGGGAGTGCCAGGCTAACCCAGTGCCATATTTAGCTTCAGCGGGGGGTGCTCCTTCAGGGCCCATCCAGATGTTAGAAACTGCTGTGGAGCACACGGAGAAGCACGGCAGCAGCAGTAAACACAGCAAGCCTTCCATCAGTTCAGAGTCTGACTGCTCAGACTGTTTCCACAAAGCACACACACATAAGTATGCAGACTTTCAGCGCTCTCACAGCAGATGCTACGCTAACAAGTGTGCCCCCTACATTTCTGAGAGCTCCTCTTCACTTTGCCGGGACGGACCACGGGGGGTAGCCGAGATAAAGTTTTGACTGGCATGACCATTTGTTTTAATCAGGTGTTTGAAGGCACTTGTCTGACCTCCATTAGTTGAAATTTTAATTGAAATTAACCCCCACAACTACCTCAATTAACCCACTCCCCCTGCGTCAGACTCCCGGCATCTGTTCAAAGGGTAGCAGGGCACTGGGAGAGGCAGTTACCACCAGGGGAACAGGACTACTTCTGAAATCACACCAACACACTCACACATCCATAGGGTAACCACTGGCACCCCCTAAATACATATTATGGCTCTAGGCAGCAAAGATCTAGACAGAAAGATGTATGTACGCGTAACTCGCGTTTCCTTGCCTCCCTTGCTTGATTTACGACACGCCCGATGGCTCGCTGACCGGAGCGTTCCGAGCATGGTGCC
>JAYDZG010000021.1:4825252-4836153 GCA_034509265.1 Microcambeva bendego
GGCTTGGGACCGGCGTGCAGCTGTTTTCCAGTTACACGATTCAGTGTCTCCAATTAACCAGAGTACCCGGAGGAAACCCACGCGGTCACGGGAAGAACATGCAAACTCCACACAGAAAGGACCGAGATCGCTCCACCCGTGGATCGAACCCAGGACCTTCTTGCTGTGAGGCCACCGTGCCGCCCAAATGTAATTATGCACACTTACGTGTTCACTCGGGCAACAAACAAAGCATACAGCCAAACACAGTGGAAGTGGAATGGGTCATCTCAAAACGCTAAATGACTTTAACAATGGCATAAAAATAATAATAGTCCTTCTAAATGAGTGGTCCAGAGATGAGAAACGTCCACTGGAATAGATGAGATCTACAAGTGTTGAGCATTTATTTAAGTATTTTCCGCTTTATTTCACATATTTAATTTTTATTTTTGTTCTCTGTTCACCGCAGGGCACGAGAATTCAATTCAGTCACACAAACATTTAACCAAAAAAAGAACTGAAGGCAGAAATTACATCAAAACTCAGTCCCTCAGTTTCTCTCAATCACTCTTGGGCTAGGCTTCATGCATAATATCTAAACATTATTCTCTATGGGGGAAATAAATGACTGGGTAATGGGAGCACACCAGGGTGACAAGAAAACTCATTCATTTTGCGGTACAGTGGTAGAGCAGGGATAAAATGAGGACTAGGCTGAATGCTTTCCCTAAATTAGCCTTTCCACTGAGCCCCCTCTTTTGCACCATTCTAACTTAACAGCAGAAAAATTGGCGCTGTGTGTTGCTCCCTGTTTGGGTTTGAACTATAAGACAGTGTCACTTATAGTTCTCTGCTTCCTCTCGGAACTTATCGGCACTGCCCTGAAACCATATTAGTCCATTCATGAGTCCCACCTTAAGAGGCCACTCCTTGTTTCTTCTAATGTGAACATATCAGTAATAACACAATACAATCTAGAGAAATTAGTTAACATCAAATAACTAATTAACATTCTCAGCAATACTTTCTTGATTATTTTTTGTGCAGTGACTGCTTAATCTACAATCTCATTGACTTTAATCTAGACTGACTGGCAACTTCTTGATCAGAAATTAGTTTTTCATGTATTTATGTTGCAATGCGGTATCTGCAGTATTTCTAGTCCCACCAAGCCACTCTCATAGTTTCACTAGAGACTAAATAAACATATTTATTGTATAAAAGTAAAAGATTTTGTATTTTATATAGTATTGCTTACATTGTGATATATTTTACAGTTGCACAGTTAAACTAGGGCACAGGTTTTTTGCTCTACCTTTTGAAATATATGAATGGCTTAATTTCTTATTGTTATGATATTAGTGCTATAATGTTATATTATATTAAGTGAGTAAAAGTTCAAGTTTGACACCTTTCAGTGATTGAATATTGCCTTAAATGCTGACTATGTTGGTCCTCTACTTCGCTTTAAAGCTGTGATTAAGACTTTTTAAATCTGTGTTTATATGTATTGCTTTCTAACAAGCATATAATTTGTATTCATTTGAAACCAGGGACTTTGTAACTCATCTGATTCTGTCCTTTGTCTAAAGGCCTCTAAGATCATCTTTCTAGTAAACAGAAGACAGAACAATGTTATGCCATTTAGAAGGACATTTTAATGGATAACACCTGATCATCAGCACAGACTTAGGCTCACATTCTTTCAGCTGCTCTGTGCAAAGTGTTATTCGTTGAATACACTGAATTGGTGTATCATTCTGGCTATTATGATCAGATCAAACATCATACTCTGAGCTCCAGCTTAGTTTTAGACTGGGTTTATGTTGTGTTGGAATTCGGACTGCTGTAAACACTGCCACAGTGTGGTGACCTTGCAGACCACATCTAATATAAGAGTGAACTTCAGACTGGATGTTCCTCACTTTTACTTTACTTTTACTGTACTGTACAAGTGCACATTATTTAAAGATTCAATAAAGCCAAAAACTATCCAAGCAGAACTTAACCATTCGTCTTTTTGGCCTTTACCATCCCCAAGTTCATTAATTATATCGCACGGATTTTCTCAACCCAGCCTTTTGGTAATGGGGGATTCCGGCCTAATTCATTATTCCAGCTTTTGTTTTTAATTAACTGCATGGTTACTTCATGTTTGGGCGGCTGTTTGAGGGAGGTGTGACGCGTGCCCCTTACAGTGTGAACCTTTTTGAGTCATTTTTGTTCAGATAAAGTATCAATCATAGGTAACAACGCTCGGACTTAAAATCATCATGATCATTTTATGAAATTATTACTGACATTTAATGCAGTCTCAGTTTAACAGATTAAAAAAAGAAAAAAACATATAACAAATGAGCAAAATACAAAACTACAAAATAAACACCCTTAGCCTTACAAAATATATGCATTTTTTGTTTTAAGTTTTTCCATGAATTTGTCCTGGTCAGGGTTGTGGTCTGTCTGGCTGTAAGAGAAATGCAGTAACACAGCCCGGACAGGACGGCAATAAATTACTGGGCCTTAGACACACCCTAGATATAACCCATCATGCCTAGAAACTTACTTTTTGTAATTAAACAACACACATAATGTAGTAATCACACCACGTATTTAACTAAAAATAACTGTAACCAGGGTGAAACTGACACATCTGATTTGAACAAACAATGACTACATCATTACAATCTTATACATTTGAAGTAGTTTATTCAGCAAAGTTGGCATTATTAAATATCTGGTGCTCTTTGAATAAACATTAAGATAAATGCAAGTCGATAATTCAGTGAGTTACAACCGCAAAATAAATAGTAATTGAAAATATCATATAAATTATTGTGCGCATAATTATGACAATACATTTTTATAGAAAAGATGCAACTACAACTAAACTTATAGAAAGATTTATTTTGCTGCGAGATTTATTTATTATTTCTACGTTGATAAAAGTTTATAAATATACATTCATGGAAAAAATAAGAGACCACTTCAAAGTTTTTCTTTTTTTTTTTTTTGTTTTGCAATGTATGGGTGTGTGTTTGAGCAACTAAAACTAAAACGACTGATATTTTTGAAGTTGTCTCTTATTTTATATCTATACATAAACTTTTTATCAACATAGAATAATATAAAGTAAACAATTTAACCACATAAACAATCCCTCAGTTTGAGAGCATTTTGCAAATCTGTGCATTCAGTGCTACTAATTCTCAGAAGATTTAAACACCTTTACACAACATCCAGGTAATAACACAAAGACAAAAGCAAGCAGCCACTCACCCACACGCACCACTCAATTTTGTCTGTAATCTGTCATCTCGCTGCTGCTTTTAATTCCTGTTAACTGCATGGTTGCATACCAGTGCTTCATTCATTTTAATGGAATTGAATAACAGCGTCGCTTGGCTGCACGCACACAAGCCTTCTTTAATTGGAATGAATGCTTTAAAAAGTGAAAAATATTCGTTGAGGAGTTTTTAGTAGAAAAAAAGCTGGATTTGTCTTGGGGAACTTTTGTCCAACACAAATGCCTGAACAGTTACTTTTTACTATGTGAATTAAACAATAAAACACTGATGTGTGCAAATACACAAGCACACGTTCTCATAAATATGTTCATTTTTAACACAAGAACCTGTTTTTGTTGAAAGTGACAACATTGTGTATCCCTTATAATGTTATTAGCAATGTCATCATTCACTACAGGTACTGCCTTATTAACTTATAGTGTTTGATTGCCAAGTGGAGTGCTTTGGATCCTTTCTGTGTCGTTTGCATGTTCTCCCAGTGTCAGGCCAAATTGTCCATGACTGCTTTTGACATTAAACTTGAACTGATGAACTCAGTAATTATTGATCCTGTCATGAATGTAACCAAAGTGTATAAAATGTGTCCATAAAATAAAAATAAAAAATAGGAATCCATAAATTAAATTTACAATGATCTAGTTTTCATATCACATTCTAGTAGTTGGCATGGACTCGGGCTGAAATAATGACTATTCTAAATATTTCTTCTTTTAATAAATACATTAAAGATATTTAATATTGGAATTTCCTATACACAGTCCCCTTGTATAAAAGGTTAACATTAAAAGGCTGGGGATTGTAGTCAGATCCCGGTATCAAGACTCTAAAGCACCTTTTAAAAACATTCAATATGGTTAAGGTGCATTTATATTTAACGTGTACACAAGGTCAGGCAGGACCGATCGCCAATGTCCAATCAATCTGAGATTTGAATTTAAAGAGCTGCTGCCTCCTGGGTGGCGGAGAGCAGAGTCAGCGGCGTGGCTAAGCCTCTGGCTCAGGAGGACCCCGGCAGGCCTGTTTAACTCCCAGGACCATGATTAATTCATAGTGGATTATGGCTGGGTGCAGTGGGGGCATTGCTGGGCTCCTTCAAACTAAAACCACACTGATAATGCCTCGCCGCCTCCTGAGACACCAGGCTCAATTTGATGCCCGACTCTCCTTGCCTCTGCACCTATGTGGAAAATCTTTCCCCCGCACATCCTGGGGGGATTCAATCTAATGTATCTGATTTTACTGTTTTGTTTTTCCCAGTCTATGAACTGAGATGTGAATTGAAGTCGGAGTGTCACTCTGTGCATTTAAATATCTTTGTTTCTGTTTGTTCCAATGCAAAGGAGCTGCTCTGCATGTCTGATGAGGCTGTTTAATATTCCTCATCCAGAATCTGGGATGTGTTATCAACAATATGGGGTGCTGTACTCTTTATATGTATTTGATATGTATGAGGGACGTATTAAATAAAAAACAAATCTGTTTTTTTATTATTGGCTCTAACAAATATATCAGTTAATTATTTTTTTCAATTATTCAGTGTCTGTTTTACCACCACAGTGATTTATAAGTATGCACTACACTGTATTCATATTTAAACAATATAAAGACAAGATATCAAATTTTTCATCAATGTTTTTCCCTATTTTTGATAAATAAATATATAATGAATATAAAACGCAATGCAGCAAAGCACTTGTTTCTAATGTGATAGTTTTTTCATATTAATAAACTTTATGTGTATACATCTACTGACTGTAATCCATACATTGTTTTGTACAGTTTAACCACCACCACCATCCTCAGAAGAGATGTTTTTTGAATTATATACCATTCCAAGCATATGTTATGGTATGAGTGTTTTACTAGTGATCATCAGTTTTTTTGGGATTTTGTTGAACTTGAATTGATTGGATATAGTTTGGAAATGCTCACACCTAGGTCCACAGTTTGTCCTGATTATTCAGTGTAAACACCAAGGCAGGAAGTTTAAGGAATCGTCTATGGATCGCTGTTATTAAATAGTGGCAAGAATACAAAACAGTATGTAAGACATTTTCCATGGTCACAGTTGCTTCATAATATAAAAAGCATGGCAGGACATTTAACTTTCCAAGAGTTGGCCATCCAGCATTTTGGGTAGCAGAGTGTTGGTACGAGATGTCATTAAGAACCCTTTTGTCACTGTAAACGAGCTCCAAGATGGATAACTTGTTGGATGGACAACCATCTCTACAGCACTTCATTTATCAGGCCTTTAGGGAAGAGTGGCAAGATGGAAACCATTGTTGACCAAAAGGTAAATGATAGCTTTGTAAAGTCTAGTAAACAGAACATCTGGTAAATTATGGTACATTATCTGGTCTGATAAGAAACTTTAGGGAGAAGAAGGTTGTGGTAGCAAGACCAGAGAAAGACGTAAGTTGAGACATGAGCTGATACACCAAATACAGAAACACTTTTGAAGAAAACCTGTCCAAAGTGTATATACAAAGTACTGGGGCAGTAGCTCACATTATCCTGTGACAATCACACGTAGTGGCTCAGCATAAGCCCAGATTCATCATCACTGAACATCCCATAAAGAGTGGCGTGAATACTTCCTAAACCAACAGTGTATGGTATGTGTAGCTCATAAAATGTATTTTCAAGACATGTTCCTAATAAAGTGATGAATACATTTGCATTTATTATATAAATAAGTAAATATGGCTATTGCGGTGTCTGACTCGATCATGACATTTTTGTTATATGTATGTTTAGATTGTTTCATATTCACTAAATGAAACAGGGAAAATCTTACTACGGATCCATTGGTGTACTGTACTTGTACTATATTAGTTTTCAAGTAATATATCATTTACCACTGATTTTTTTTGTAAGTAGCTTTAGAAAGAGAACTTAATTGGAGACACATAATTGCCATGTGTGTGCTGCACCCCTTAACCGAACACCAACACCAATATTAACATTAGAAGACACTGCAAGGCTAAAAGTGTAACACAGAAACTAAAATATAGCCAAAGCACAGCTATTTTTTATTTTCAAATTAAAAATTGTTTTTGTTTCCTGGTAATGAAGACACTTGTTTAAATGATGATTATTGTTGAAGTGTCCCTTTAATTTCATCACCTCATAAATTATTCAAATAACCATAAACCTTTAAGATATCTTAACAAATTGGCCAGCTCAGTAAATGTGCAAAAGATGTCATCAAATCTATAGCTAATACGCTTCAGGTCAAAGCATAATATTCAATTTATCGTAAGAAATTAAGTACCTACAACACACGTCTATGTTAAATAGATGCTAAAATAAATGTACTGATCCAGTATTGGTGTTGGCAGACAAAAAACCTAGTGTGTAATGATTATGCTCAAGTAAACCTTGGCATTTTTACTCTGTGGGAAAGTGTAACCAGTGTAACCAGTGCATTGTAATTACTAACGGTCCCCAAAAAAATGAATCACTAACTGAAGCCATAAATCAGCTATTTTTTTAGAATGTGGTATAAGCATGATAATCTGGAACCCTTTAATAACAAAATAAATAATAAACTTTTAAAAAATTCCAATGCTTGAACCTGTCAGGGTCACGGTGGTTCAAATTCATTGGATGAAAAGGAGGACCCATCTCAGATCTGGAGTCCAGACACACGCTTTCAATTTTTACTGCATGTTTTTGGATTTGTAACCCATCCAGACACAAAACATTTTTTAAAGTGTCCTAATTGATTTAGCTTTATTCCAGCAATTAATGCAAAGGGTAAAGCATAAATTTGTTCCATGTTGGAAGTTTTGATCCTAAATGAACGCTGTCTGATAATGCCAGGAAGCCAGACCCACGTTGATGAAGACCAGGATAAACTTGATGTAAGAACATGAAAATAAATAAAAATAAGTCTTCATATTTTACTTCCAGCACCCCAGGCATATCATTTTCTTTTGCGAGAATGTGAAAAACAAATCTGGCTGCACAGTAAACATGGATGAGACTTGATCAAATCTTGATGTGCAGAAGAGGTGGTTGAGCACGCGGCGTAATATTCTGTTCACCCTCAGCAATTTCTGTTCCTAAATTTCAGTACTTAGTCTGAGATATGGTAGACCGTGCTGGCTTAAAATTAATGTATCATGAAATAAATATAGCGGCTCACTATTAATGTCAGCCTGGGAAAAAATGTACATTTCTGGAGTGTAATGTTTATGCTCAATGACTGTATTAAAATATATTACAATAATATTCCTCATCCAGGCTTTAAATGTGTCAGCAAGTTCTCAGATAGACGTAGCACTTGCTCACATATTGCATACTGCTTGGAAGAAAGTGCCAATAGTGACAGCTTGGCTTTTTCTCTGCTCTTTTATGTCTTTCAATATCTGACCTGTAGGAATAGCTAGAAATAAATGCTAATGGAGCAAAACATTAGGACCATCAGTTTGATATGCTGTCATAACATCTCTGACCCACCCAGACACGGACTTCCCACAGCATCAGAATGGAGTCTGTGGTATCTGGTACCAGAATATTACCACCAGGTTGTATCTAGCACAATGTCCATTTCCAGTGTCTGCATGTTTATGGTAGATCCTTTTAACACTGGGCAGGAGTTTGACTTTGACAGGCACTAACACAAAGATTCAATGATTTGCCACACAACTACATCACCAGTATTTAAATACAGATAGGATTTAAGCTCCTATAGCCCTACTGTTTCCGAGATAGATATGTATTCTTTTTATTATAGTTGCATGAGACTAATGTTATATACGAGGATTCTTCAAATAGTTTCGATTTATTATGTTTTAAAAAGTCGATCACTTATCTACATACTCAACTTCTTCTGTGATGCACTGTACCATTTTAATGCCATCGTCAAAATGTTTTTAGTTGAGCATGGTTTCACATGAAAATCTTCGTCCTCTTAAAGCTTCCTTGAGCATCTAAAAATGTGGAATTCGAAAGGCTTGAAATCTGACCTATAAGCTCTCTTGGAAAGGACAGACCCTCACTGTTTCCAAAGGAAACACATTTTCATATTTTAATATAAAAATATTATATGATATATTATATTATTAGTATGTATTATAATCTCATGATAATTTTCATGAGATTGGAAATGACTACTCACTATGAGTGCAATTCTTTTCACTTTTAAGTGTGAAAACATGTAAACTCTGCACATAAAAGACTTAGATCACCTCACTCGTGGATCGAACCCAGAACCTCCTTGCTGTGAGGCAAGAGCGCTACTCGCTACCCACTAAGCCACCGTGCCATCCATGTAGGTGAGCTACTGACATAAAGTGGTGTAAAGTAACATTTGATGTACAGTGATGTAAAGGCGTATTTAGTCAACCTGAAATAAACCTGGTTCCAAAAGTCTTTATTTGTGCATGCAAGCTATGGATAAAACAATATAAAGATACTCTGCTGTTTTCAATCTTGGAAGCTGGAAACAAAATTATTTATGATGTTTGTGTTTTAATAATTGTACCCTATGTATAATGAATGTGTCTAGCATCCCGATATTATATTTGTACTTTTATTAAAAACTCACAAGTGTGTTCAACATGTTGTATTTATACAGTGAATGGTCTAATAAGCACTGGAGGTCACATAAGCTTAGGTTTATTCGAACAATAAAAGACATACCATGAGAATTTGATATTTAAAGAAATTAGCAGCTGCTCACTGCACATTTGACCATTGATTTTAATTCATAGTTTGGATCTTCTTTCATTTAGAGACACAAAAATAAAACTTGTAGGTCTAAGTATGTTATATTAACAATTTATGAATGTTTTTCAGCAGACTGAAAAAATAAGAAGTAAATACTTCTTGTTTTTTAACACTTACACTTTGTTTCAACACGTACTGCAGATAATGGTGCAAAGCACTTTTACAGTATTTGTGCTATGGTTTTATTTGGCAACTGTCTACTTGTGTTTTTTTTTCCCTTTTTTACATTTTTTTGTAAATAACATCTTGTACAAACTAGCACAGTGAACCACAACCCCAGCAAACTCGTTTGTTCTTCGTACAGTATAAATAAAGTCAATACAAAAGTTTGGTTGGTTGCTTGGAACTTTTTATCTGGATCAAGAGGCTCTAAAACATGGTTTATACTTTTTAACTCCTGAATTAAATATATTACGTAAACAGTTGACTGTTCTAATGTCCCTTTCAGACCCTTTTTAAAATAATTTTAGAAGGTAGACTTCATTTTAACAACATTTCAAGTTCTCGTCCATTAAATAAAGGGTTCACAATCCACACAACATTTACGGTTTGCCTTTTGAAGGCCAACTTTAAAATTTGGTGGAACTCTTTAAAAAAAGGATATGTCCAGATGAAGAAAAGCATTTTTCTGTCCCTTGGATCCAGAAACATATTTAGTGTCAAAAAGGTTGTTTAAGTGTCAATATGGCAGAGCCTTGAAAGGCAAAGAGGTCTGAGGAGTTTTCAAATAAATAAATTAGTCTGGCGGCTCAGATCTTTCCTGGAGTCAACATCGCAGGTAAGCGTTAGGTACGCCATTGTGGGTGTTTCTCTGTAAAGCTAAGTCTTTGACAGCAGCTGATGCTGTTAATATGTTGTGGTCATTGTTTTCAGAGTGAAGGTTTAACCAGTGGTGCATGATGGGCTTTAAGGGGGGGAGTTGCTGTGTTGAACCTTATAGCGATGTCCGTAGGTCAACAGCAGCCATCAGTCATTTCTGTGCTCAAGTTCTGATTATGATGAGGGAAACAAATGTGAACTGAAACCAAATATTAAAGTAAAGCATGTTTGTGGCCTCAGTCTGCCGCCTTCTTTATACTCTCTTATCACAAGAAAATAAAATGTCAAAAATAATAAATACAAATAGCAAAAAATGTGCAGTGTCCCTGTCGCCACAATATTCCTTCATATTGTCCCTAATTTCTCTTCCGAGAACGCCTTCGAAAGCTACCAGACTGTACCCTCGTTCATTTCTGATGGGGGATGGGAGAGGTGGTTGTTGTATCCGCTTCCGTTCAGAGACAGTGAGGTAAATGAGGGACTGGGGCCGAACACGTCAGAAGACATGCTGTGTAGAGGTCCGGGGATCCCCGGCTCCGGGCTGGGTGACTCTCCTGGATGGTGAGACATGATGTCTGAAAAGCGCTGTACTTCGCTGGATGGGTGGTGCCCAGGAATGGGATGGTCCATACCCCCTAGGGGGGTGCCAGTGGGTCCAGATGATGGTACAAAAGGAAGGTCTACTGGAGTCTGTGCCTGTGATGATGGCGGCCCTTGTGGAAAGAAGTCATAATTCCCTCCAGGTCCGTAGTAATCGCTCTGATAATCTGCAATACAAAAAGCAAGATCAGATTTAGTTTCAACATGCTATGCTCAAAATTGCTTTCAAAATATTCAATCTGAATGTGCAGCATGTGGTCCAGTGGAACAAGGTCTTACTGTGCCACATTAGTCACAGAGCATGTTCAACTGAAATCATAATGTGTGAAAATAATTATGAAGAAACAGTTGATTTAAAACCTAAGTTCTTTTAAATGATATAGATAGATAGATAGATAGATAGATAGATAGATAGATAGATAGATAGATAGATAGATAGATAGATAGATAGAT
>JAYDZG010000021.1:4916197-4926939 GCA_034509265.1 Microcambeva bendego
CCGATCTCCCCCTGAATGTGAAATAGATGCTGGGCCTGGTGCTGGATGTTAAGGGAACTAATCAAAAGATGGTGAAGGCTACCACCATGATCAGACTAGATGTCTTATCACGTACCTTATCAATCAGGAACAACCGCAGTGTTGTGCCACTCTGTTATCTTGTCCAATAGTGAAAGAGATAAAGTATGAGCATATTAGAGATGTAATGATGCACCACAAGAAAATCTATGATTCAAACTGGTTGATGTGGAAAATAAATATTCACTTTGAACATCAGAGGTCACTGGTGCTGTTTACCTCACCTGGTTGACATCACTACACAGAGTTGCCAGGTTCTGGGGTTTCCAGCCAAATTGGGACAAGTTATTTTGCATAGTTTGTACCTACATTAGAAATAAAATGACAGTCAACCCCCACTAAATGACAGTTTAGAGTCCGTGGCCTCAGTCATTCAGGGATTTGCCTTTAGAACTTAACTGATCCAGTTTTGTGAAACCCCTTTCAGTTTTGCTGAAACCACAAATATCTTTTAAAGCTTTTTTCATGACATTCTATAATATATAATGCTGTTTACATTATTTAGTACTGTAGAGAGAATACAAATCAAACATAGAGGAAAAAGCACCTTAGCATGGTGAAATAGCCCTGTACTTATATGTACTTATTAAAAGGAATAATAAAATGAAACATGTCATAATCAATCTTTAATCTAATTTAGTTTTAAATTGTGAATGGCATACTTCCCTAATATATACACTAGCAGTCTGAGCCATTCTACGGCCGGGTGTGAGCATGTCTGTTGGCACTTATTCTGTAATGGAAGCGTTAGCTGAAAATAAAATTAAATCGTTTTCACCCAGGGCAAGAGACGTAGACCTCCTTGTTGCACCAAGGACGTTCTTTGGAACACACTGTCCATACATTTGTAAAATCCACGGCTGTCTTTGAAGTCGATTTATTGAGCAAAGACTTTGTAGACCACATTGCGCTTTGTTGTACTTGTTGTAATCTGCCATGACATGGCGCTTGCTCCTCTCTCAGAAAATCTATAGTGATGACAGACGGACCACTACAGCATTATATAAGAGGTATCCAGATTGAAAGGTTTAGAAAAGAATGTAGACATGTCAACATTTCCTCTTTTTCCTCTGACAAAAACTCTCCCAGCACATGCAAAAGTCCAATTGGTGAATTCAATTATCAGCCCCAGCGCCAAATCCGCAAGAGACTAGGTTTCAAAGGATGCTCATTTTAGCTCCTCTTTTGCCAAATCCCAAAAGAAATCTCATTCACTTGAACACTGCACTTTTTCCTATTTAAAAAAAGGGAAAGAAAATCAATATCTGGTTTCAATATGAGGGGACGGGAATCAATATCACTAGTCTTTTGGTTTTGCTCTTGAAGCTCACAGGCAGTAAACAGAAACAATGGAATATGGTTATTACAGGGTCAGGGATGCCTTAGCTGATAGAATCTATGATTAGGTCCCTGTGTTACAATCACCCTCACACTTCACGCTGATGCCTTTAACCTTTCAATGGTGTGTGTAGTACAAACAAACTCGATATGATTCTTTTTCTCTCTTTTTTTTCTCCTGGTCTTTATCTAAGGGAAGCTGAGATCGTCAGGTGAAGAATGAAGACAGGAATTGTCACTTTCTTCTCTTTGTGTTCTTGTTCTCTTTAGAATCATCTATAGGAGTAAGGCACAACAACTACAATGACATCACATTTCACCTTTCCTTCGAACACATATTAAAGCCTTGTTTAAAAATATAAGCCATATTTAACAGTACGGCAGAGCTGAGATTCGATACTTGTGTCTGTTTTCTGTCCGATCCCAAGCCCGGATAAATATGAGCATTGAGTCAGGAAATCATTAAAACAATGCCAAGTCCATAATGTGGATCACGCTTCACTGTGCAGACCCCTAACAGATTCACAAACCTCCAGTTGTTGTAATGGGAGCGGTTGGATCAGGCCTTCAACAATTAGATTTTCACCAAGATTATTTAATTGCATAAATTTAAGTTCCAAGGTTATTTAGGACAGAAATGCTTTTCATAATTATTTAATTAAAAAGCACAGTCCTATCTAATGAGTGAAAGTCTTGCTGCATTTGCATCATCCACAGCATTAAAATCAGACAGTCCTTTATTGGGGCCAAAAGCATGAAGGCACAGTTAGCAAATATGTAGATAGATATAGCATCAATGTCTTAAAAAAGGAATTACAAACAAATTGCTGCAAGCCTGCACATAATTTAGAGACTGGTGGCAATTTTATGACTTGCTAATGTTCCTAATTACATGCCCGTGAAAGGCTTAATTAATTCAGGGTGGTAGAAAGTGGGAAGAACTGGGATCGAAAGTGAAAGAGCTTGAGAGAAAAGGAAAGTGGTTGCTGGTGTTTTTTTATCATGGTTCCACTGCATTGGTTTTTAGAGCCTAAGGAGAATTTAGGGCCTCTTTATTTGCTCAAGGAAAATGCAAGTCTTCCAAAAAAACGACCATTACGATCAACCCCTCGCTGATACCTAATATACTTTCAATCTCGCTCCGACTTCGCCAAAGTGGCTGTAATCATATTATTGTAAATGTTGGTGCAGTTAATTGCGTCAGGAGGAAAATAGGTTCCGCTTGGCAAATTATGAAGAATTTTATAAAGTTTGTTTCTCCACAGGAGGACTGAGGCTCTCATAATTGTTGGGAGGAAGAGGGAGTAGATCGTGTGGGTGTAGGGTTGTTTCAAACTAAAAATCTAATCTAACCTCATCTTACACAAATAAATGGCATTGATTTAAACAGAAAATAAATAACATGTATATTATTATAATATAATATAACATTTTGGAAGCATCCGAGTTAAGTTACACACAGTGCCTGTTACTTATTATCATTTTACATACCAGTGTGTGGCATGGTGGGTTTTACTGTCAGAGCAAAATGGTTGTAGGAGCGGTCCGGGTTCTTTCTGCATTTGTATGTTCTTCCTGTGTCCACAAGGGTTTCTTTCAGGTGCTCTAGTTTAAGTCCAAAAAATATGGTAAAATAGACGATGAAGGAAGGAATTATATTTAAAAAAAATAAATTACTTTTTTTGGTTAAATCCTTCTTTTATACTGAATGTCTATTACTGTTCAATCATCCTTGAGTTTGTGAAAGGCGCTATATACATTGAAATTATTATTATTATTATTATTATTATTATTATTATTATTATTATGTGTTTAAATATACATACATATATAAAAAAAATCTAAAAATGAAAGAAATTAAAGATAAAAATTAATCAATCAAGTAACTATTGTTCATTAGCGATAAATAACGATGAATCGATTATAGCTTTAAAAACTATAAGTCCAGATATAAAAATAATAATTGTATACAGAGAAAGGACTTCCAGAGAAAAAAAACTGTTAAACTGTTCTCTATACTAATGTACTCTAATATACTAAAGCTGTATCTCAAACATATGGCTTTCCCATTCCTCCCTGGTGAAACATTACTCATTTCTAGCTCATTGCTGAGCCTCATTTGGAGTCTTTCATCCTCGACATTCATCAATATTGCCTAAACAGCGACCTGAGCACCGAGTGTGTGTACATGTGTGTTTGTTTGTGTGCTCACGTGTGTGTATAAGGAAAGGCCGCAGCGCCCCGCGGCTCATTAACACAGGCGTGTCCCTCCAGTCCAATCCGGAGGAGCACCGATCATTATGATACCAAATTTACAGAGTGCGTGGAGCACACACTCCATTTAGCACACAATCTCTCATAACAAAAACAAGACGAGGAGGGGAGGTGGGCACAGGCGCTCCCGTCTTGTCTGTCAACCGAGCTGTTGCAGTCACATCAAATGGCTTCTGGAGCAATCAGGCTCCTTCCCTTTATCTTGTAAATTCAACACATGTTTCACATAATTCACACTAACTGTGACGATCATGTGCGCTGGCAAATTTGGGCTCCTTACTGTGAGATCAATGGTGCTCGTTCTGCATGATATGCATTTTTAATTCCTTATTTATGCCAGATTTTTTTTAAACAGACAAGGTTTGATGGAAACTTAAAAACTGTTAGCTATATGGACCAAACGTAAAAAATGAAAGAGCAGTTTAGTCAGTAATGCTGATCTCTGAGCATCGCAGATTTTATAATGGAACAAGTTTATGGTCAAATGTTGATACTCTTTTTCCGAATAGTGTACAAAGTATACAGAGAAAATCTACAATAAAGCTTATCGTATATGCTTTAAAAACTGAATGAAATGCAGTTACCCCAGAAATCTGTGGACTTTACGTTCCAAGAGAAGCCACAAATACTGGATGCGGTCCAAAAATGTCTATGAATGTCCATTTTAATGATTTAAACCCCAAATATCATTTTCAGTCGCTACTGCACTGTTTTGTGCCCACAATATTTTTACACCAAATATTTCTTACATATATCTTTTTTTTTTTTTTTTTAACATTTTTTTCATCCAAAGTGACACACAGTACTGTGGCAGTACATTATCTAAGCCACTGATGGTCTCACTCAGGGACCCAACAGTGGTAACCTGGCAGAACTTTAGAATACTAAAGATTTCCATATATGGAGTCATAGGCAAAGCTTAATTTTATTTAATACAAAATGGGGAATTAAAAGCGGATCTTTTTTTTTTTTTTACATAAGAATACATTAAAGGTGTAATACAAAGAAGTAATACAAAACCCATTTTCAAAGAAGTTGGGACATTTTGGATTCACTGAACATTTTAATAATATTATTTACATTAAGTCATAAAAGTTCAATTATTTGTAATATTGCACTTTGAAATGTTCTTTTTGAACTATTATCTTACATCCAAAGGTATGAAAGACAATTATCTTACAAAGCCATGGCTCATTGTTGCTTGTAAAAAATATTTTTTGTTAAATCTTTCTTTTTACTGAATCATGAAACCAATAAAATAGCAGATAAGCTCAGCTAAGATAGCCTTTATTATCCAACAGTGGGAAATGTGCAACATTGCAGCAGCTTAAAGCGTTAAAAATGGCAATAGTGCAATTTGCACTATTGGATGCTAAAAAGGCTTTAAAAAGAAATTGGACCAGGAGAGAAATTTATTGAAAAAAATAACATTTTAACTGAAATGATCAAAAAAATTAAGACCATTATGGCACCAGTAATGGCCTTATTTTGGGTCGAGGACATCCCATGTATTGACGGACAGTCAATCTTTTGTCTCCCACTTGACTTTTTTGTTCCCTAGCCCTCAGGATCTTTTTAAAAATGCTAAATGCCTGTGTTATTGTGTCCAACCTGAGCAGTGATGGTATATTGGTAGAGGCCTTGCTTATGCAGCTCAATAATCGTACCATGTTCAAAGTCAGTCAGCTTTTTTCCTTTTGCCATCAGGAGGTCTTGACAGTGTCAATACTTGACAGAAAATCCAGAATCCCGATTTTGGCTTTGATAGGCCGTGGTCTTAAACTTTTGCTGAAAAGTTTTGTCTCTTGCGCCCATTTTTTATTGCATTGTGATTTGTTTGGTTTTATTAGGATTTCCACTTTTCAATTTTTAAGAAATGTATTGCACATGTAGAATTGCTTTAGAATGCTAAAAGAACACTAAAATGATCCATAGAGCTGCTACGAGTCCAGATCATTCCACGGGAGTTTGTAGTTATGAGTGAATTTGTTGTAATCATGAGCTTTCTCTTTGCCTTTGAGAGTCCTAAAATCTAGCTGATGCTGCTGGAAATTCAGTGGGTTTAGTAGAGTCATGTGGTGTGGGGTAGTTTTTGGGCAGGGTTCAGTGAAAAGTCTGTGTGAACAACTCAGAGGTGTCTGTCTGTCTCCACCCCATGGAGTGGCACCTTCCACCTCTGTAGTAAACTGCTGACCAAGAAGCCAGCTCTCCATATGCTTTTGCCCTCAAAGCCACATATTTTCTAAAACTTAGTTCAGCAACTACATCCACCAAACAACACTTCTGAACCCATCGTAGCATTACACTTCATATACTTGTGGTGCTTGATTTATACTCAGTTACCCTATTAGGTTCACAATTAAACAATCAGGAAATGATAAACACATCTTGATTAAAAAGAAATATTTAAATCTGCAATAGAATTTTGGTACAACTAATTAAATTAAGATTTTCAACAAGGATCCACTTGAAATCCCTCTTGTGGACCTAACATAAACTAATACAGGTTTAAAGTTTTTTTTAAAGAATGTGTTTTTGCATTTATTCAGCATTTATAAAAATAAAAATAAGAACTTTTTACATTAATCAGGTGGCAGTTACAATAATGGATTGGTAGCGTTAAGGTTTTAGCAAGGGTTAGGGTTTGTGTTAGGGTTTTAGTTGAGGTTAGGGTTGAGATTTGAACTAGGGTAAGGGTTAAGGTTTGGTTACCCTAGGGTTAGGGTTTGAACTAGGGTTAGAAGTAGGGTTTGAGATAGGGTTAGGGTTTGAAATAGGGTTAGGGTTAAGGTTAGGTTTTGAGCTAGGGATAGGGTTTGAGCTAGGTTTAGGGTTTTGGTTAGGGTTTGAGCTAGAGTTAAGGTTTGAGCTAGGTTTAAGGTTCATGCAAGTGTTAGGGTTAAGGTTAGGGTTTGAGCTAGGGTTAAGGTTCATGCTAGTGTAAGGTTAAGGTTAGGGTTTGAGCTAGGGTTAAGGTTTGAGTTAGGGTAAAGGTTATTGTTTGAGATAGGGTTTGAGCTAGGGTTATGCTTAGGGTTATTGTTTGAAATAGGGTTAGGGTTTGAGCTAGGTTTATTGTTTGAGCTAGTTTTAGGGTTTGGTTACCCTAGGGCAAGGCTACGGGTTTTAGCTAGTGTTAGGGTTAGGGTTAGTTAGTGTTATGGTTTTAGCTAAGGTTAGGGTTTGAGCTACGGTTATGGTTTGAGATAGGGTTAGGATTTGAGCTAGGATTAGGGTTTAACTGTTTTTGTCAAAAAAATTAAATGTTTTTAGCAGATTCTATCAATTTTTTTAGTATTTTAGAGATTTGAATAAAATCTAACCAAACAAAATTAGTGCAAATAATTACCTCACATTTATGAGTCGATTCGATAGGTAGATTTTTTTTTACAGTGCAGGCTTACACGTATTGATCTTACACACTGGAGTCCATAATAATACATGAGGGTGTTTTCAGACAATAAATACACATATTTTTATTATATTACAATGTAAATGCATCTGCTCGGAAATATGCGGTGTTTATTACACTAGGCCGTTTGAGCAGCTCTTGCTGAGGGTGTATGGAAATGAAGTGGAAAATGGTGGTGATTAAACGTATGGGGGTTAAATGGGCACGCTTGGTACTGCACACACTATTACCTCTACATTGCAATATTGAAGATCCATTTGTATTAAACACACACTGAGACTGTCTGCTTGTGCATATGAAAATCTTCTCGAGTTTACATACTTACAGCCAAATAATAGTTACAAGTCATGTGTTAAACAGCTAATTCTGAATTATTTCCTACTGATCATCATTTTTAATATTGCATAAAGTAATAGTAAAATTATACTCAACCATAAATTGGCACTGTGTACAGGGCGTATTCCTACCTTGTTTCATTAAATGCACAATGAATGTCAGTTTGGACTGTCAATAACAAAAAGAACTGAACCGTCTAGTTTGACCTGGCCGCCTTGCTTTAACACAAACATTTCAACATCAACAACAAGTGGTAGCAATTTTCTGTTTTCATTTAGTTGACCACTTGACCATGTGCTCCCTGTCCGGCAGATGGGCTCGGCTTCTCTGAACATGTATACACCCACAGTCCTGTGATGATGGAGAGGGGGAAGGAGGATCTCTTTTAGCTTGGACTCCTGGACAAAGATGGCTATAGCATCAATAGTGCAATCAAGACAAGACAAGAACTTAGAACAAATGTAATTAATTTGCTGTCAAACTAAAGTGTTAAGCTTTTGCCTTGTCTTGTACTTACTATGTACATATAACTTATTTTTAAATCTTTACTAATCAGTTTGGTGTGGAATATACTTTAGTGCACTATTACCTGTCTACTGTATTGTAGAACCCAGTTGGAATAGTGGAATTTTCCACCTCACATCAGTGTGTGGAATCCCAAGTTCCATTTTCGGTGTTGCTGGTTGCCTGGATTCCACACTAGTCACTAGGATGCCCAAACCACTGCATTGTAGTGCTGGTAGGACCAAGTGTGTGTGAGTGAATGAGCAAATGACTGAGTGAGACTGTATGCAAGTGAGCGAGCAAGTGTCTGAACAAGTGTTTGTGGTCCTGTGTTGATTGTCTATGGTTTATTCCTATATTTTGTCTTGTATTATGTGGGTAAGACTGAATCCACGGTGACCCTGACTAAGATAAGGTCAAACAAACTTATCAAATTAATTAATTAATTTATTTCTTCACTGTTTTCCAACAAGTATCATAAAAGGTGTATGTGTGTGAGGAAGAGAGAGAGAGAGAGAGAGAGAGAGAGAGATGTAAGTGGGTGTGTGTGTTTTGACTGTGCCAGAGGCAGCTGTTCCACTCTATGGTTTTACATCATTGTTCTCATGCCACCCATTCTCTCTTTTCTCTGTTTTGGCAGTTTGGCTGGCTTTTCTGGACCGCTCATACGTTTTCCCTTTCTTCTTTTCTCTTGCGTTTTTGTGCCATTTATCCTGCATTTCTTCCTCTCTGTCATTATTGCGATGTAAGCCTCCCCCAGGTTTTCACAGGGTCCTCTAGCCAATAAAGTCTTTTCATGTTAAAACCCTCAGGCTTGGAGGAAAATCCTACAACTTGGCAGCGTCGCCTGCCAACTACACGTGCCAGGGCTTTCTCAGCATTGTGATACGGTCCTGACTCAGAGTTCCTGTGAATCCCTGCTCTTCCTAATTTTCTTTTTCCAACTTTGTTTATTGCATGTTCTTTAAATTCTTTGACACACACTATTAAGGGCGGCACGGTGGCTAAGTGGGTAGCACAGCGAGAAAGTCCTGGGATCGATCCCCGGATGGGGCGAACTGGGTCCTTTCTGTGCAGAGTTCTCCCTGTGTCTGTGCGGGTTTCTTCCGGGTACTCCGATTTTCTCCCACAGTCCAAAGACTACCAGGTTGATTGGAGACACTCAATTGTCCTGTAGGTACCTGCGAAGGACTGACGCCCCATCAAGGGTGTTACCTTGTGCCTTATGCCCATTGAAGAGCTGTGATAGGCTCCAGCACCCCTCCCCGACCCTAATAAAGATAAGGGATTAAAGACAATGAATGAATGAATGGAAAATGATATGTTAATAAGTGGAGGTAGTTTTAAAGGGTTCCCTTATATGTGAGCTGTCCAAACAAGTGACTTGCATGATAAACATGAAAAAGGAGTGGCTTACTACATAGTTGACTTGGTACTTATACAATAGAATTATTCAGTGTCTCCAATTAACCTGGCTGCATGTTCTTGGATCCACACAGACATTGGAAGAATATGCAAACCCCTGGAAAGGACCCAGACCAGCCAATCTGGGGATCAAACTCAGGACCTTCTTTCTGTGAGGCGAGAGTGCTACTCACCGAGCCACCGTGCTGCCTTAACATTAGACAAAAATAAATGAAATCAATATTTTATGTTCTTTTATGAGCTCTAATCTATCACAGGTTCTAAACCAACCCCCTTTGACACCTAGCAGCAAAGAGGGTTCTAACTCGATCCTTGTGGTAGTCGGCTAGCAGAACACTGTGCCACCTGAGCATGCATCCATGCATGGCTGAATAAAATAAATAGTTGTATTTAATAGTACTTAAAATAAAAAAAAACGCTTCATAAGTGTTGAGGAATAATGGTGATCAGTGTGTGACTCTCCATCTAGAGAGTTGATCAGTATCTAAACTCACCTTGTGTAGCGGAAAATGTGCAAAATCCCTAGAGCAAACTGGCTGCACTTTAATCTCGTTCCTGTTGATTAGGCCTACTGCTTTAACAAACAATATCTCTATTTAGATCTCACGAACAGGATGTTCTTGGTGCCAATACATAAATCAGCATTGGCACGATCAAAACTACACAGGTCACTGTGTCATTGTGGCCAGTGTGTCTCCACAGCAGGGGGAGCAGAGCAAAGCAATGCTGGCCCTCCCTCACCTTCGACAGAGGTGACCCTCTACAGGTGCCCTCTCCTGGCTCTTATCAGTAGGACACGAGCATAAAGGCCCTGGCATGAAGAGTGATGGGCCAGGTCGCCACGCACCATGTGGCCTCCTCTCACTTTGGCCCTCGTCCTTTATGGCATCATTTGCATACTGCATAGGCAGTGCTGTTTTTACTGAGGTCATTTTTTTACGAGGCCGCTGTTGGATCCAGATAGACACAATAAAATTGGTTTACTTGACGATACAGACGACCTTTTTATGAAGCGATTATTTCTGCAGGAACCTGGTTGGTGTAGCTTTCAGGACGAACATCTGCATTTTATACAATATGATTATATTTTTAAATATAATATTAATTTAAAATAATATGTTTATTACTATTATTATCACCACCACTACTACTATTGTATTATTATTGTTTGTGTTGTTAAGTGTTACCTCCCTTCCCTCAATGTCAGCCTAAATGGTGTGTGTGTGTGTGTGTGGGTGGACTGGTTCCCAGGGTGTTTCTGTGTGCCTTGCACCCATTAAAAAATAAAAGGCTCCGGTGCAGCCCCCCCCCACCCCATTTAATAATAAATCAATACTGTATTATTATTCTTTTTAACATTAATTTAAATTGTTCA
>JAYDZG010000021.1:4956498-4969213 GCA_034509265.1 Microcambeva bendego
AAAAACAATAATAACAATTGTAATAATAATAAATTTGGTGTTTTTTTTGCTTAATTTAATTTTTCAGTGACGTTTTTTTTTTTTTTTTTGGATTGGACATGTGAGAACAGAGAGGGAGAGGGGAGATTTGAGAGGAGAGGATATGAGATGAGAGGCGAAGAGGAGATGATCAGCTTTCTGCCTACCTCTGGCCGGGCATCTCTCCAGCACCCCGCTGAATGTGCTTAATTGGCAGGCCCGTGTGAATAGGCAGCTGTCCTGGGCGCCAGGCTATAAAAGGCAGGAGCAGCGTCGAGAGGCTGCCGGAGCGGCCCGCTCTATTCTTCTGCTCTGAAAAGCTCCCTCTCGCCTCCTCGAACCCAGGCCTGTGCAGCAACATAAAAACCTATCTAATCACCGCAGATTATCTGCCTCTAATGGTCACTCACGAGTGGGCTCACTTTTCCTCCATGAGCCGAGAGGGAGGCAGAGACGTACAAATCAACAAATAAAGCCAATGGCTTACCGCAGCGGGGCATCCGCTGTGATGACACTTAAGAGCCAGTGTTGGAAATGAATCCATGTACCGAACTCCCGGAGATCAGCCGCAACCGCAGCCGGGGTGACAGACACACAAGTATGATTATACACAGACTGTCACACACCAATATTACTGCTGCACACTGATTACACACACCGATTGTGCTCGGCCAGACCACATTCTAGGATCTGTGGACAAACTTGAGATGTCAGCGGTACAATGAGTCACAATAACTACAATTAATTATTGAATTCGGTTCGAGCAACTGATGGGTAAGGGCCTTGGTTAAGGATCAAACACTTGGTGACGACGGGGCTTGAACCAGCAACCTTCCGATTCGTTAGCTGCTGAGCTACTGCTGTGGGTATCTAAATAGAAAATGGCATTTGTTTGTCATATATACATACACACATGATGTATATGATATGATAAAATTATTTTTCTGTATATCTCAGCTTGTTTGATCAGAGATCAGAGTGCAAGTTAAGGGTTAAGATTTAAGGGCCTTGATCTAGGGCCTGAACATTTCAACTCATAGCCCAGAATTCAACCCACCAGACAACCCCTGTGCTCTTTTTGGATATGTAAACATGACTGGCTTTGTCTCTCGGGGGTTGGCCGAAGACACACAATGGATTAGCGTCCTGTCTGGATTGTGTTACTGCATTACAACAAGTGATTAAAGGGAAACCGAACTGTGACAAGGATTACGTCCCAGTAAAAACTACATACATAACTGAATTAATTAATAACAATAATAAGTTGTTTTTTCCCCAAAAATGAAGCACAATTGTTTGGAATGGTCAGACCTGATCAGGTGACCAGTTAAAAGCATCCTGTACTTTCCAGTGACCTTTTCTTCTTCACACTCAAACTCAAGCCCAGCAAATTATATTTAACAGAAACAAATATATCTCTGTAGAGGTCAAGTCTTCAGAATTCTTCAGATCCATTAATGCACAGTGTGTCGTGTACTCGCCCCCTTGTGGAGAATATCGTCATGAACTGACAATGCAATGAAAAATGTCTCTGACTTAGTTCAGTTTGTGATTTTTACACCGCGCTTTACACTTTGGTTACATTAATGACAGGAAACTGTTCATCAGTACATGAGTTTATATCAAACACAGTCATGGGCAATTTTATTTATCCAATTCACCTCACCTGCATGTTTTTGGACTGTGGGAGGAAACCGGAACACCCGGAGGAAACCCACACAGACACGTCGAACATACAAACTCTGATTTTTCTTCAGCATGTTCAGCTCCAGCCTGTACAGACACCAGGAACTACTTATGTCTTTCATAACAGGACCGAGAACTCATAAGAATTGTTTGATGATTTCATTTATTTATTTATTTCTCATTTTTAAAAGGTTTTAAAAAAGGTGGAGATGGGGACTCGAGTCGAGTCGTCGCTCGGACTCATTTCAATAAAAATAAAAATGAATCTTAAACAGTCCCTAGCATCTGTGATTGTATCAGTTATGTGTTAGTTATACAGTACAGTGAACACCCACTTATTTGTGGTTCAGGATTTGCAGACTCACAGATTTTTCTTTTCCTTGCTAACTAACATTAATTCTAATATCCTCCACATTTTAAGTATTTTTCGTAGCTAAATTATCAAGAACAAAATAATTTACTAATTTTGTAAAAATATTTACGTAAATTCCACTAATTGTACCAGAAAATGAAAGAAAACACGCTTGCATGAATGACAGTACGTACATATAGGTGTAACATGGGTACAGTGATACGAGGCGGTCTGTGGTGAGTGGTGTAATAATGTAATCGAGATCTCTACAGTGTTTTTAGTTGAAAACAAAACCAACATGTCGAGTGCTGGTATTTCAAAGAAGACGTTTTTTTTTAACAAAACTGCTTTATTGAGCAAAGCATACTGAAGCTACAACCAAAGCTACAAACTTTGCTAGTGTAAATCCATAAAATATGCAGTTGCTCTACACAATGGAACAAGGTGAGTCTCATTTATTTGAGATACATTTATATTAATGAGCGAAAAGATCTACTGTACAGTATACAGGTGTCAAAAGAAACTAACAGGGTGCTACTGTATTTACAAATCCAAATGAGACGACGGTTGACTCTCAATACTAAACACCACTGTTTTCGAGGGTCCCTAGAAAGGTAAGTTACACATTTACCAAAAGAAGAGTGCTCGTAGTAATTGAACTGTGCAGTTTCTAAGGTGTAACTCCCGCCTCCGCTCCAGGATCGGCCACTGATTGGTTAGTAAGACACCTGGCCTCTATACTAATGGACAGTCAGAGGCCTCAAATCACTGCAGTAGAGACAGAAAATGTGTTTTTGGCTGCATATTTGGAGTTTAAATTATAAAAATGGGCATTTATAGGCATTGTTGGACCACGTCCGTTATTCAAAGCTGTTCTTAGAACGTAACCCCTGCAAATTCACAGTGTTTTCTGTATATATAATCATGAATAGTTAATAACGCTCCAATCGCCTTAACCAGCAAATTTATGTGTAAATACATTTTAATTCTTCCTATTTAATGCCCGTCTCCTAAGGTCTTGTCTGCGGTACATGATTTCACAGCACTCGTTACCTCCCAGGGTTTCCATTATCTCTATACCATTCCCTAAAATAGAGGTCATATCAGGTGCCACTTTCAAAACCTCCTTCCTCAAATGCACCATTCCACCATGACACACACGTTATGCATTAAGAAAGACGCCAAAGTGAAACTGGTTTCACACTTCACTGGGACTTTAAAGGCAAAAGAAAAAAAAACACTGAAAAAGCATTATGAGAGAATTGCTTTCACATTCTGTTCAGATCAAAAGTGAATGTCTTTAACCTAGAAGAGGCCACGTATACTGTACAGTATGTACACTGTATATAAAGTACATTTGAAGGTCAATTCAAAAAAGACATAACTAATCTGACAGTGATGTAACAAAATAGTAAGATGAGATGCTTTCTCAAATCCAATTAACAACAATTGAAAGGGACATTGAAAAATATATTGAAAGAGTACACCAACCAGGCATAACATTATGACCACTGAGAGATGAAGGGAATCTCTTCATCACGGCATCTGTTCATGGGTGGGATAAATTAATTAATCTTTTTATCCTCAAAGCTGATTGTGCAAGAAAATGTGTGGGCAGTGGTTGAGCGGTGGTTAAGAAACTGGACGAGAAATCGTAATGTTGCTGTTGGGCCCCTGAGCAAGGTCCTTAATCCCCAATCCTCAAACTGTATTCAGTCAAAAGGGTGAGTTACTTTGGATAAAAGAGTCGCTAAATGCTGAAAATGTACATGTGAGGATCTGAATGAGTTTCTCATAAGCTGCAGCTCTCCAGAGGTCAGTATCTTTCAAAAGTGGTCTAAAAACAGAACAGTAATAACACCCGGCCGCTCTAATCTGTAACACCCGGCGACAGGGTGATGGTTCATTAAAGCCTATCAATCCAACAGATGAGCTACTGTAGTTCAAATCGCTGAAGAAGGAAGCTGGTCATAATGTTATGCTCGATCTGTGTAGATGTTCTGTTCATTACGAGATTAAACGGAATAAAACTGAATAGCTGTGTATATTCATAGCACTTCATCAGATCTTCTACCCATGCCTGCACCGTGCACAGTTGTGGTTCAGGTTGCTCCAGTATGGCAAAAACCTTCCTCTGAAACCGATCCGAAAATCAACAGCTGTTTATTACCTGCTGCAACTGTGTATGTCTATAAAAGCAAAAGACTGATAAAATCACAGCAGCAGATTTGAGGCCGAGCCTTTCTCTCCCTGCCATCTGGAGAATTAATCGTTTGATATCATAAAAATAATGGGCACGTTCTCACAATGGCCCACTCCTGAAAAACGAGACGGTATGTTCGTTCATCTGTTTACGCTTATGCCAGCTTTTTTATTCAAGCGCATTTCTAGGACTCGTCGTGATGATCACGAAAGACGCATTATGGGGGAATTAAGGATCGCGTGTGGTGGAAGATGATCAATGGGCCGCTCTAATCTGTCATTTAGGCTTCATTCACCTCGGCTATACAGATGCTCTGTACCCACATGGAGGAGCTGAGGGGTGCTTTGGTGTGGCACAGCTGCCACACACACAAGAAGATCTAGGATCTCACTCCAGGCTACCTATGCTGTAGAGCACCTTTCATCACCAGAAAAAAAAAGAAATTCTTTCTAGCCATTAAGCGGCATCCAGAGGTAGAAAGTATTAGCGTCGTTGAATAGTTTCTTGTGTACTTGTACTTTTTAAAATTACAACCTCTACTTTTACTCGTGTCTTTAGTACTAAGAATTGAGATTAGCTACAATTTAAATAAAATCCATTACAGAGTTAAAACAATATGCTAAAAAACAATTTGGTCTGGAAACCTGGTGCAGTGATACAGGGTTGCCAGATTACAGTGGTTTTGCAAAATGCATGAAAACCCACACAATTAGTAACAAAGTAACAAATGATTACAACAATATTAAATATTTTAAAAACTTGTGGTGAACCCCAACCCCCGCGGGTTACACACTTTCAATGTTCAATGGGATGGTCTTTACTAAATGACCCCTAGTGTTTTACATGTTATATGTTGTTATTATATGTTCATTAAAACAACTATTGTGATATTTATATCCCAGCGTCCTGTTTGCATTACACAGGAGAGACACAGCGCCACCTTCTGTTAAAAAGTAACTGATGTATTTTGCTTCTATGACCATTCTCTGCCATCTGAATAATTAAGGGTTTGATGTCTCTGCGTACATTTTACATGAGTCGGTTTATATTTTTTACTTGAGTAGATTTTTTAGACTAGTAACTCATAATTCATCAAGTTAATTGTACTTTGACTTGAGTACAATATTTGAGTACACTTCCCACCTCTGGCGGCATCATTGTCTGTTAAAAAGAACTCTCGGTGCTCGCTCTGATGGCTTTCTTGTCTGCTCCTCGTGTATTATGTAGATAACCTGGACCGATAGATATAGTATATCCTGACCAGGTTACCCAGAGGTCGCAATCACACACTGGCAGAAGCAGCTAATGCTAGTATATTAGAAATAGAAGGTGTGGCTGCGAGGTGTCCTGTGCTTGGTGGGCCTGTAAGATCATCAGATATGCCAGAAAGCAGCACGGACGTGCCTACAAGTGACGGTGAGTGACTTTGATCAGTGAGGGGAGAAATTGGGGATGAAGGAAAGTATCTCGCCAGACAGGGCATGCAAAGAAATACAGCGGACCCTGGATAGTTCCCTATGTAGGGAGTAAGACGGCAAGGCATCTCACTAAGTTTTCAAACACATCGCATGTATACAGTGGACGGACTTTCGGATGGACATTATTACAGTGAAGTCTGTTTTATAAGTTAAGATCTAAGGGGTAATAACATTAGCAAGGTTAGGTAGGCGGATGTTTGTGTTAATTGTATTTACATTATTTCTAATGGGAAAATAGACTGTTTAGTGATGTCTTGTCTGAAGTTAGCTTAGCATAGGCTTTAGAGATGTGATTTGATTAGCTTTAGCACTGTTAGCAGTTAGCACTGTTAGCAAATGTCTTTTGTTACTATTGATACTATTAGATCTGTGTGTGTGTCCACCCATTCTTGTCCGATCTTGTCTTATAATGTTACGTGTGTGTGTGTGTGTGTGTGTGTGTGTGTGTGTGTGATCTGAACCGAGCATGATCTGAAAATCACATACTTTTATTCTGGACCATGACTATCTGACCATAAATCCAGCAATTATTCACTCAAAATCTGCCCCAATTCCATTTAAAAAATATTCAGCAAAAACGACGTGACTCATTCCGATACGTTTTTCCATTCCAATCCCTGATAGATTCATTTATTCTCGGAAGGTGTGATGAAGTAATCATTAATGCTCTCCTCATCTCAACACAAAGTCAGCAATTAGTACGTGTATCTCAGGTGCGGGCGAGATTAGATTGAACCATCTGCGGGGGAAGTCTCTCATTCCCACTTTGCCAAGCGACCTTCCACATTCACTTCAGCCTTAATGAAAATCTCTGATGACTGATAGATGGAGCTCACATATCTACATGCCATCACCTCCTGATAAAAGGCTCTGAAGGACAGCGATGGAAAGTATTACCCTGCTCACTGCCTTCGGATCTGAACGGTCCAGCAAAGAGGGTCGGCAACTTTCCTAATACTAATACGGTATAATGAACACGTAGCCTTGAGGGTTTGAATAAGACATAAACCAGGCTGAATTAAAAGATCTCACAACTGGAGACAAGCGAAGAAAAGGTGAACAGGATATTGAGCAATAGGGAACATCCAGTATCTGATCCTGTTAATTCAATAAACATCCTATACACCGGGCCTGAAGAAAGCTAATTTCCGGTTGCAGTGGTGTGCTGGGCTAAATGACTGAGCGAGCAGCTGGAGCATTGTGAGGGGGAATGGGGTGTGTTAGATTACAGAAACTAGTCTAGTTCAATGCCAGTCCATTTCCCATCACAGTGCACTGCAGGTCTGGGGGAGAGACAGATTACATGTGGTAGATAGTACACGGTACAATCTCCTGCTAAGTGAATATCTGTACTGATAACTGGACACCTCAATACTTTATACTGGAGATTTTCTAGTATTAGGGAAATTCGGACAGGGAAATGACATGATTATGAGGTCAGTAACAGGGGTCTTCGATGCAGCGTCATTCTGAAATACAAAGCAGGAATTACATAGAAAGCAGGATTACATAGAAAGAGCATGATGAAAGACCAAACACACCTTTTGGGAGTTTTGAAGAAACTGAAATACTACAAAAAGAACACATTAATGCTACTCTTGTTAAGTGCTACCCACTTCATTAGATGCTGCTTTAAACACGCATCCTGATGTTGTAAAAAAAGTGAATTTCTTTCTGTTTCATTCTTATTGAGAAAGAAAGATTCTCACCCCTCAAAAAAAGTAAAAAAGGTTTAGTATGGTGTATATAAAAAGTATAGAAAGTGTACATAACGACAAATCATTTACGTCAACTGTCGTCGACTAAAACTAGACTAAAACTAAAACAATAAAGATGACTAAATTAGGACTAAAATGACATTTTAGTCAAAAGACCATAACTAAATCTAAATGTGCTGTCAAAATTAACACTGTACAGGAACACATTAGAACTGGTTTTAGGTAAGTACATTGTGTAAATGACACGATTTTATAATCGAGCCAGCATCTCTTCACAATTCTGGAAATTGAAGGAAAAATTTAATTAAGAGCACAAGTTTGCTGTTTACTTATAGAAGCCCTTGATCAGAAATTGTAATAAAAGAATAGACCAAACTCAAGTCGAGCACTTGTTAAAGTCTTTTTTTCCTACCTATTGTTCCACTGTTGGCTGCGTTCAATGTAATTCATGTCTAAGAAGTTGGCATAAGGCTTCAAAGGAAGAAATATATCTCAAAATCATTATTCATTATTGAAGACTTTACTTAATGTATTGAGCGCCCAGGTGGAGCAGCGGAATTCTTCACTGAACACCAGCGCTGAGTCTAAACTCCACCCTAGCCAGTAGGATACACAAACCAGTGCACTGTAGTGCCAGCCCCAAGCCCGGATGAATTTGAAGTGTCACCCGGAGCATCGCGGAGTAAACCCATGCAGACAAGTGGAGAACATGATCTAACACAGGGAAGAGCAAACTCAACACAGAAAAGACCCGGACCACCCCGCCTAAAGATCAAACCTAGGACCTTCTTGCTGTGAGGCGACAGTGCTAACCATTTAGCCACCGTGCCACCCGGGAGGGTTGTGTCAGGAAGGGCATCCATGGTAAAACTGTGCCAAATGAATGAAGTGTGACAACACCTAAGAGCCGACCCCACAATCGAATGGGACTAAAGCCGAGGAAAACACACACAACTCTACTTAATGTACTGTATAATTACAGTCGTAGCAAATTCCAGCATACTCTAATGCGAAACGGCCCCAAATACTAAACCCTGACATTAATGGACTCAGCTCAACATCCCTCTTCCCCCACTTTGCATTAACCCAAGCTCAGCTGGAACTGGCTTCCCAGTGAGTGTGTGACGAGTCTGAGGGCCTAATCCTGATTTGAACGAGAGTGAACCTGGGCTGGATTTCCAGTGCTGGAGAGCACACAGAGCTTCTTGTAATTAGGAGGAGAATTTGTCATGCTCTCCGGCACATCGGATGAGGCTGGATGAGAGTCTGTGAATAGCAATCTCGCCACTGTTTACCCAGGGAGCGTCCGGTGCTGCAGCGTGTTCCTCTGGCCACGCCGAGATTAATATTTGATGCCGGCAGAGGGAACGTGTGCTTGGCTCCTGTTTATTTAGGATATTGTGAAAATACTAAGACATTTGCAATTTTATTGGCTTTTCCGGGAGTCACTGTGGTGAGACGGTGGAGGTGGGCTCGACATGACCTTCAACCTCTGTCCTGGTCCTGGTGGGAAGGGGATTTTTGGACAGTTTAAATGAAACTTTAACTGCAGGTAATGCTGCAGGAATTGGTCTAAACAAGCTAGAACTGGATTTTGGACTTCATACAATGTATCTGATGCACTTATGAGGTACATCATGTACATTCCTGAATTGTATAATCAACCCAACATCTCTTCACAAATCTAGAAATTAAAGGGAAAGTGTGCAAGAGCACACAAGAGTTTACTTATAGAAACACTTGACCAGCAATTATAAAATAATAGACCAAACTCAAGTAGAACAAAGTATTTTTGTATCTCGTCTGTCCTACATATTGTTCCGCAGTTGGCTGGGTACACCAAGTTCTCATGACTTTCATCAATAATATTGCTATATCAGGTTTCCTATTGACTCTAAAGTAGGAGGATAGTGAAAATTAGGAAAAACACAGTCAGATATCGACCAACTACAATATCCAGTCAAGTCACTAAATAAATTGGGCTGCTTTCCAGACAGGAGTGATTTATGCGTGTACAGACACAAACATATGCCGACACGTTCCCAAATCAGAGTGAGTATTAGATTTCCCAAGCACTGCTGGCACTTTGGGAAAGCTGGAAGCCCCTGCCACACAGAGCTGAAGAAATGAGCTGCTGAACCACGCCTGTGTGCAGGTCGCTGGCATTTTCAAGCATCTCGCTGCAGCAAGAACATCCCTCGCTTTACACGAATAGAAGTCGTGAAAATGAAATAGAAGGAAAACCAACGTTCCACACTAGTACCTGATTCAAGCTGAGCTGGCAGAGCCTGGAAAAAGAAGAAAGCATCCACGTGTTCTCCGATCGTTATTAGTATTCCGGTACACAGGGGAGGCCGAGAGCAGTTATGTATTTTTTGCATGTATGCGTATAATTTATTGTGAGGAACGCAATTTACATGGGCGGTCAATGCCTGTTTTATAGCCTCGCAAATAGATGTATGAACCGAAGCATATAATGGTCGGAACCAACAGACACAAAAAAAATACATTTTAAATCTTTCAAATACGCACCACAAAACAATGTAACCACAAAATAAAATAAACGGACTAATTTGTGAAGGTAATACATCGTTTTTTATTATTATTTACAAATCCAATCAGGGAGGAGGTAAGACGTTGGTAGGACTTGTAAAATGCCATGGTGCCTGAAGGCGGTCACTCTCAGAGCCTTTCGCAATCCTGCGACGATTCGAATGGTAATTTACAGGCAATATTAGGAAGCAGGAACAAGGATAGTTAAATGGGCAATGAAAACCTCTGAAATTTTTATCCCAGAGCGTGATGATGGAACCGGTCTTCGCTGAGTGTTTCTCAAACGCCATTTTTCACCCCGCACACTCAAGAAAAATGCTCGGCCACCTCATCTTCGCTCACATTATGGCCCGGAGAGGGGTGGAGAGGGGAGACTGCCGGCAGCCATGGTCGCTCTGCCTTTCAACACTTTATCTCCAGGCACAAAAGAGCCGACACAAAAGGGTTACGGCCTTCCAACAATGACCCGGGACCAATTCCACTCTAATAAATTTGAGATAAAGTAGCTTGAACCCTTTCTGGTTAACTTCAGTAATGAGAATGTGAGACAGGGTTGAGTTTGTGTCCACATAGTCTCATGGGGGCCAGACGTTATCTCTGACGAGAATAAAAGCCTGGAGGAACTTGAAAGAGATTTGGCTTAAAGCTGGATGGGAAAAGTTTGGACCGGGGCAGGACCAAACTCGAATTTAGAGAGAAATAGCAGTGATTGTATCAGGTCGTGTTCTGAATGCCACAGCACCATGCTGAATGTTGGGCCAGTGTACAAGTCTGATGTCCCATTATAGTATATATATATATATATATTGAAATTATTACTCCATATTCTTATTTATTGTGTGTTACTTAATTTATAACTGAATTCTGTTTCACCACTGTATATTACGTATTTAAATATGAATATGAAAAAAACATTAATCGGCTACACTCATAAGTTGGAATTTGAGTAATTCCTGGGTGGCGTGGGACGATGATCAAGTGGGTAGCACTGTCACCTTACAGCAAGAAAGTCCTGGGTTTGATTCCCAGGTGGACCGGTCTGGGTCTTTTCTGTGTGGAGTTGGCATGTTCTCCACGTTTCTCTGTGGGTTTCGTCCTATTGGTGAGGTGGAATGGTGGAATGTACTATAGATTAGCAATGGGCGAATTCCGATCTTTTACCCACCGTTTCAGACCCCAAGCAGGAAAGAAAAAACATTTTTAAATGAATGTAACATTTGGCTGGGTTTTTATTACACATTGTTTTGTTTAGGAATAATCTTAGATGTTAAATGTTTACAACATATACATAAAGCACAAAAGTCAGAGCAGGGTATCAATTGCAAAAACTAAGAAAGAACTTGTCCTTGGAACAAGAGACAACGTGTTAATTGACAGCTTAACAGTCAATAATTGGTGTTGAGAGTATAACCCCTGTAAAAGGAAATTTGGTAATCACACATCTGGGAGTGGGGTGTAAAATGAATCACTGCTGACAACAATAAAGCAGGAAGCACTCGGTATGGGACAAGATGAGGTCATCATGTATATTCCATAAAGCTCTTCTCGGTGGTTCTGAGGCCGGTCAAGACCACAATAGCAAGCTCCTCAGGGAGCCGTTATGAGATCAAGAAAGATATAAGAACCACGTCTAGCAGACAGAGTCTTGACTTTACAAAGACGGAGTGGTGAAAGGGTCAAACTGAACATGAGCGCTGGCTGAAAAACTGCCAGAGAAGACTTTAAGCAATCACCTTAATATCTCGGGGAGATCTTCCATTAAAACCAAAGAGAACGCCAAGCTGGATTACTTACAATAATGATTTTGTTCACCAAGCTTCCAACTCTGGTGTTTAAAGTTAGCAATGTTTCTCAAATTATGTTACTTGAGATTATATGTTCCACTAATTGAATGTATTATTGAGGGCATTGAGCTAGTGTCATGAATAAAGGGTCATGGTAGGTCAGCAGTGATTTTAGTAGACGTACTACTTATTAGAAGGCTTTTCTGTAACTGACATTACAACTCTGTGCCACCTTCATCCTTTTTCCATCCTCTCTCTACTGGGCAAATCAATCCATGATACCAGAATCCTAAGAATCACATAAAGCTGTCACACACATACAGTACCAGTCAAAAGTTTGGACACACCTTCTCATTCATTGTATTTTTCTTGATTCAATTCCTTTTCTACATTGTTCACACCTTCAGGCTTTGTAAGGACTTTTGGACCAAGAGTGATTGAATGTTGCACAATTACCAGACCTAAACCTAATTTCAGATGATTTGGGATGAGTTGGACCTCAGATTGAAGGCAAAGCAGTCAACAAGTGCTCAGGGAACTCCTCCAAGGTAGCCTTCAGGTGGCTACTTCTTGAAATTGATTTAAAGAATGCCAATGGCAAGCCAAAAAACACATATTCTGTTTTCTAATACTTTTTGTGTACTTCATAAGTCCACGTGTCTCTTCACAGTTCAGATGTCTTAAATATATTTCTACAATGAAAAAAAAATATATATATATAGAAAGAAAGAAAGAAAAACACTGAATGAGAAGGTGTGTCCAAACTTTTGACTGGTGCTGTACATGCACAGGAAAACACATGCAGTCCAGACACACCTGAGGATGCTCGTTTCTGCTGACAGGACCGGAATGCTGCAGGAAATCAGAGATGGACCAGCCAGCCATGATCCACCACCCCCTTTTCTATCCTCCCCTCTCACCCC
>JAYDZG010000021.1:4974660-4986843 GCA_034509265.1 Microcambeva bendego
GGTGTAAAAAGGTAATTACCCTATACAATTGCCTTTCAATGCTTTTTGATTGGAACTAGGTAGGGAGCGAGTGAATCATTTTCATATATATTTTTTACATTACTGTGAACTCATGGCTACTGGGTCAAGAGTCTGACAAGAACACAGAGGAACGTTTTAATGTAAGAGCACATTACAAAAACACACTCATTTACAAAATAACCAAATATATTCCTAATAAAACAACACATGATTATAGATTTTAATAGCATCTTGAAGAACCGAAGCTAAGGTAATGAATGGTTCTGATTGTTATTGCTCTGTTTTTCTTTTTATGAAAACATTCATTTGCACAATGACTATGAGTGTAAAGGCACAAAGTAAAACCCCAAAATCCAGGTTTTTTATCTGAACTTTTGTGTTCTTTGTTTATTTCTATGCTACATTTCCAATATATGTTTTATGTACATTATATTGACCCAGATTCTAGTCTAAAGACTTGACTGTGACTTGTGAAAATCTCTGGTTTAAATTGTATTCAGTCTCAAGTAGGGATGTAATAATTCACAAAGAATGGATACAGGTCGAGTAATTTGGATGATTCTTTTGAATCAGTGGTTCATTTAAATCAAAATCTAGTGTTTAGGCACATTTATAAATAAATCAGAAATAAAAGTGCATTCGTAAATACTTTCTTTTCTTAATTGTTTTTCTAAAAATATATAGTAAAAGAAAACCTGTGAACATAGTATCGTGAATTGTATCGCGTCCCGGGTAGAGTGTATCGTTACAACCCTAGTCTCAAGTGATTCTAGGTGGTTGTACCATGGTTAACGTGCTGGTCTAGTAATCAGAAGTCTGAATGTTGAAGCCCAACTGCCACAATTGTATCCGATAGCAGTTGAACCTTCTGTGTTATAAAATAGGTTGTTCTTTTATTATTATTATTTGCTCCCTTTGTATAGTACTTTGGGAGGACAAATTTCTCATTTTTTAATACTGTGCACCAGAAAGCAAATATACAGTAAGCCAGACTAACGTTCTGCCGAGTTTTAAAGTGAATAAACAAAGCAAATCGTACGTCTACATATTTTTTTCTGAAGATAATAGCGTGGAATTAAAAACGGAGGACAGGAGCGAATAAATTACGACAGCTAAATCTTGTAAGAGCACGCCGACCCAGCCGACACGCTGGCCCTTTAAAACGCTCGCACGTATTCAAAGCAGGCTGATTTTTCTCGCCTCCCAGATAAGAGGTTTGAAAAACAGGAACCCAATTCACATTATCTGCTTCCCTTATTGTCTATATTAACCTTCCCCATGGTAACTTGTTCGGCGTAATGCTACACTTGTCTAGCCGCAACACATCAGCACGGCGAGCCAATTGTGTCATGCAAATGAATCGGGGCTCCATTGTGAAGCCTGCGAGAGAGCAGCGGTTTATCAGGAACATGTCTGCCTGAGCAGGCTCGGATTGTGTCTCCACACTGGCAGGTTGGGGGGGCTTTATTTACAGCTTAATGGTCATCTGTAGAGCCGAATGAGCGTGCACGCATCCGCCAGACCTGTCTGCACAAGGGAGGATATTCCTGCTGTTATTTTCTATGCGCGTTCATTCTGTGGCAACAGCTTATGTGTAAAAAGGGCCTAATTATGGATTGTTTTGTTTAGCTTTTTCAATGGGTTTTGTCTAGCATTAGCGCTGAAAAAATGTTGAGAGAAGACAGCACAACACCTTTCAGGAACAGCTCTCATGTAAGTGTGTGTGTGCACCATACAGACCAATGGCAATAGGTCAAATATCTATTCAAACTATTTTTCTTAGTGGACTTGCTGTCTACCTTGGACTTACTCTTAACGTCACAAGCATCAATGGTACAAGGGTTTGATCCTCTGGTAGCTGTTCATAATTAGTTTCTGATCTTCTTCCTGTGTTAACATGGGTGTCTGAAAACTTACAGCCGTAAGTGGGGCTCTAAATTAGCACTAGGTACAGGTGAGTGAGTGTTAGCTCTGCACCATGTCAGTATATGTAGTAAACCCCTGAGTCTTGCAGGGGTTACATTCCAAGAGTGCATATTAATAAGAAAAAATGTGAATTAGGGTCTGTAAAGAAATACCTATAAATGCTTATTTTTTCAACACTTTCAACAATCAGTGACTAGATGGTTGTTCCTGGTGTGTTGTGATTGGTTATTACAATTTTACAATTGCTATTATTATATATGATATTATTATCACTATTATCATTGTTTTTACTATTATTTTCATAATTGTTGTTGTTGGGCAGCATAATGATACAGTATGATCACCTCATAGCAGGACGGATCTGAGTTCCAATTCCTCAGCTTGAAGGCCCTTTCCACAGAGTTTTCATATTCTCCCTAAGCCTCCAAGGGTTTTCTCCAGATGCTCCATTTTCCAACCAGTCTAAGACCAATTCCAGCTTTATTCCTTATGATTAAGCTGTGTGTGATCCAGACAGCGGGGGCAGTATTGTGTCCCTAATATTTCTCACAGATTCTTCCGTTGGGATATACTGATGGCTTTACACCGTCATTATTCAGTCAACCATCCAAGCAAACCAGAATCTGCATAATAAAGCTTGTTACATTTCTTTATGTACCGGTGTCTGTGTGGAGAAAAAGGACAGGCGGCCCATGTAGAGAACATGCCCATTGTGTTACCTCGTCCGAGAGTCCCTGGAAGGTAAGCTGGTGGGGATTTTTATGTGCCTCTAAAACCGAGAATCATAAATCGCTCATGGCTGCGGTCCCTCCCGTTCTCGTCTCTGCCATGGCGTCCCCTCCTTTCAGTCACTCCGGTCCTCCTCCCCTTTTTATTCCTTACCCGCTTTTTTTTTTTTTAATTTATGCCCAGCATACTAAGCACTCAATACTGGCAGTGTCTGCAGTGGCTGAGATAGCTGTTAATGAGAAGAGCTGCCCCTTTATCTTCTTTATTCTGCCACTATTATCTGCGTGCAGTCTATAAGCGTGCAGTTACCTTACCAGCCGATAACACCCGAAAGCCAACCGGCGCTGATGAGCTTTCTATACAGTGGAGGCTTCACAATACCTCTATCGGGGGAGCAGACCCCAGCGGTGGAGGAATATAAGGGGGAAAAAATAGACAGAGCCCTTATGTGACAGACAAGCAGGTCTGGTTTGTTCTGAATATCCAGTGAATTTACAACCCAGGCTCCTCAAAACGTCGCCCGATTCAGTCCCGGCTGCTGCAGTTTCTTATCTCGCCTCTTCCTCTTCTGCCCTACAGATAACAGTAATTCTTTGCCATGCTGTATTTTCCACCCAGGCATAAACCCTGGCTCGTTCCAGAACCACATCACACCCCTCACACTCTCCTTACCATCACCTTGAACACACCCCTGCTTCCCGAGCGCTGGCTTGCCACAATTTCTATTTGCGCAAACACCCTCATCCCCGGCCAGACGTCTGTGTTATATCCAGATGCCTACAGATGGTCCAAAAAATTTATTTGTTTATTTCTGTATTTATTTTCCTCATATTTTACACACTTTGCTTGCATTCATGACTGGGTACGCAAGATCTATAATTTAAGTATTTAAAATCTAACACAGTCCTGGACTGGCACGGAAACCGGAGCTCCCAGGGGAAACCCACAGAAAGGACACGGACATACCAGGTATAACATCATGACCTCTCATAGGTAAAGTGAAAAACTCATCACTGTACCTGTTAGCGGGTGGGATATATTAATCAGCGAGTGAACATTTGATCTTCAAAGTTAATATCAGAAGCAGGAAAAATAAGCCAGCGTAAATATTTGAGCACATCTGACGAGGGCCAAGTAGTGAAGGCAAGAGGACAGGGTCAGAGCATCTCTGAAACTGTAGCGGTCCAGAAAAGGAACAGTGGTAAACCGACAACCAAGGCTCATCGATGCACGAGAGCTTCCATGGCTTAAATTGTTCAAGTTAATGCCGGTTCTGATAGAAAAGTGTTACAGCAAAAGCGGGACCAACGCAATATTATGAAGGTGGTCATAATGTTATGCTTGATCTATGTGGCACATGAGAATACCTTGTCCGCACAGTCTGGGAAAGAACCTCTTCCTGCTCAGTTTAGATAAAGGGTTAGACACGGCAGTTGTTTGACCTCTTTGTGAGAACGGGAAAAGAAAGAAAGAAGCGAGGAAAAGGGAGAGGCCGGGAATTAAGTATTCGAGATTTTTTTATCAGTTGTATGGCGTATAAAACAGCGTCATTTTTGCCTCTTTCACTTAGTTTCTCTTTTTCTGAATGTGGCTGCAGCCCGGAGTGTTGAAGCCAGATAAAAGAATTAGCGGTTGCACAGAGGGACCAGGGCGCTAAGTACAGTCACGAATTAGAATGTCTATCTCTGTCGCTCTCGGCTCATCCTCTCTAGCCAGCCAGCCTCCGAGCTCGTAAACAATTTAATCTTTTCACTCCAGTTTGGAGGCAAGAAAAGGAAGAAATCAAGAGAAAGAAAGAGACGAGATGTGGACATTACTTTCGCGCTCGCTTTCTCCTCTCGCCGGCTTCTCCTTTAAACAAGAAAAGTGACGCAAACATTTGTAAGGCGCTTGAAGATTGAATCTGCTTTCTCTCTTTTCCGCTTTCTTTTCCCTCTCGGCCATCTCCGCCGCTCGCTTTTCAGCGTAGTCTTTTTCTTCCAGTGTCTTGAAATTGAAGATGTAGTGCTACTTCAGCTCCTGGGCCTATTTTTTGAAGATGTAATGTAATTCATAGCCTGCCGTATAGCAGTTGAGGCGCACAGACGGGCCGTTCGGCATCCCCCCCCGCCCCCCCCCCTCGGGCCTGGCCTCGACGCAATCAGAACACGGGTAACCGTCTCCAACATCTTTTCCCGTAATAACCATCTCCAAAATACTGGTGATTTCTGCCATGATCGGCGGCGCTGTCCATTCGTCGCATGAGAAACGTATTGCGAATTCTCGGGAAATGACAGGTCTGGCTCTTATGCATCTCGGAGGGCTCCGGGAGGAACGGGGCAGATTTTAGAGGCGGGGAAGGATCGAGCCGTGGTCGCCGTCAGTAAACCCTGGACTGCTCCTGAGGGCACGCCATGATGTAGGATTTATTTCTTCAAGAGCTGACTTCAGGACTTATCGATGTCACAACGATGACAGACCTTCGAGCGAGGTGTATCGCTATGGCAACCTATCTTCCGAAACAATCCTGCTCGGGGCGGTTATGGGTTCAATGCAGGTGAGCAATGAAAAGAGTTTCATTCTATGGAAGCCGAAGCTTGACGGGCTGGACGTTCCATGTCCGGTTGATGCATGCAAGCCAAAGATCACACTTGCACCTTCATGCATTATTAATTCTGGAAGAAAGAGTAACCTACTAGGGCTGCAACTAATGATCATTTTGGTAGTTGACTGATGATGGTTTATTTATTTTCTATTAGTCAACGATTACTTCACTCATACCCTCCATCTCTGCCTCGATATAACAAACGTCAGTACTACGTAATTTAAGTTTGAATACTAAATACAAATCTTTACAGTCAACTTGATCGATTATGTCGAGTAATTTTTGCAGCCTTAACCATGACCAATATCTGGATTCTGGGGGGGGTTCACTGTTGAGTCCCATTATTATGTGAACAAGCTAATATCCAGAGTAACTTTTTGTGTGAAGCACTAGGTTCTGGTAGGTTCTCACAGGTATCTGGAGACATGCTGACTGCACAGAGTCGCACATGTGATGTGTGATCAAGGATCCATAGAGCCAAGACACAGATGTTCGATTGGGTTTAAGGACGCTGAAGCTTGATCCACATGTTTTAATGTTTTTTTGTGATAGTATATAATTTTAATATGCTTTAACAATACATATTTTACAAGATTAACTTTTAATGTAAATTCTGCTAAATTGACCCAACTTATACCAAATAAAATACACTTGCATGAATGACAGTTTGTACATATGGGTGTAACATGGGTACAGTGATACGAGCCGGTCTGTGGTAAGTGGTGCAATAATGTAATAGAGATCTTTAAAGGGTGTTTAGCTGAAAAGCTACCCAACAAGTTATTTCAGATATTTCTCATTTTATTATTAGGTTTTTTTATAGACTAGTTTTATTTTTTAACAAATCTACTTTGTTATCATCAGAGTCCATAAACACGGAGCTTTTCCAAAAGTCGGAGACGTTCCAACAACACACTGAGATTAATTAGAGGAGGCTACAAACTTCCAAGTGCACTTTGAAGTGAGCTCCCTGGTAAAAGAAAGTCAATAGTTTATAAGCCTTAACTCCTGCCTCTGTCCTTGGATCAGCCGTGCTGATTGGTTGTTAAGATAGCGTCCACTCCATAATCATCGTGAGCCGAAACTGCGATATATTTACTCCGAAAGACCGTTATCTAGCACTTAGAATCAAAATAATAATAATGTCACGTTCACAGTGGCGTAAGAACAGTATTTAAACAATATCTGTCCATCTGACTCTGACTCATCGCTGAAACTATCAATAGAATCCTCACAAAAATGCTTGAGAGCTGCAACACTAGCTGTGAGACAGGTAGACCCTGTTGTGTGAGAAACGTTCAAAGGCTTAAAACCCTACATGAGGTAAGAGAAATTCAGCCCGAAAACACACAGTCCAATTTCTACAGTAAGTTAGTACTACAGGTGAGAGGTTAAACATGGCAGCTAAGTGGCATCTCATCACCGGAATAATGAAGTCTGTCTGAGGGGCCGACTGACCCGAGGACGGGCACTGCTAAACCCGCTTGGATGCCATCTCCAGGGTCAGCCTTTCAACCTAATCTCACTAGCTGCTGATGAAAGCACGATTTAAGGTAAGGCAGGGAGGCATCGCTGGGGCGGATAAGACTCAATTTGAAAAGCCCGTAGTGGGAAATGACTATTTTTGGCCTCCATCATGTCATACAGCAAAGGCACTTTACTGTGCTGTTTGCTGGGGGGATGCAATTTTACAGCCCTTTCTGAGGCGGGATTTACTGGATGTGCAGTTAATAGTTTATATAGTTGACTCGGAGCAGTAGGGATTAAAGATGGAGTGTTGTTCGGAGCGGCTGTGGGAATATATTTATTCGCGGCCGGCTCGGGTCACTCGCCGCTTTGCCTGGCCTGCTGACCTTGGGCTGGGCCAATAACGTGGCGGCCCGGATCGGTGGCCACCGTAAAAGGCTTTGATGTATATGTTTAGGATTTCATGAGTGTGAAGAAAGTGGTACACAATACGTGAGCAAAGTATGCGGACATCTTACCTTTAGCTTGTAATGTAGAGTTGGCAGTAAACAAAAAATATTTCATTCTTCCAAAGGTATTCAGTGCATGTCAGAGCTTGGCGTCATATCGTTATGGACATTAATTTCAAAGTGGATCCTATTGGTTGCCATAGTTAGGGGTCACGACAGCGCTTTGTACATATTGTTGTACTTTGAAAATAGATGACGGCACATACTTGTTAGCGATAACTAAGCAACTAAGCACCAAATAGTGACAACATGGCAGTAGAGGGGTTAAAACTGGCAACCTTCTGATTACAATTCCAGCATCTTAACCACAGAGCTACTACTTTCTAGACGGGTGGCATGGTGGCTAAGAAAGTAGCACTGTCACTTCACAGAAAGAGGGTATCGAGTTCGATCCCCAAGTGGGCCGATCCGGGTCCTTTCTGTGTAGATTTTGTATGTTCTCCCTGCATCTTTGTGAGTTTCCTCTGGGTGCTTCGGGTTCCTCTCACAGTCCAAAAACATGCCACCAGGTTTATAGGAGAATCTGAATTGCCCGATATGTATCTAGCCTTTGGGATGCACAAATCAGCACTATGTAGTCCCGGTCGCAAGCCCGGATAAATAGGGAGGGGTGTTAGGAAGGGAATTGGTGTAAAAACTATGCCAAATCAATAATGCAGATCAAGATATGCAGTGGCAACACCTAAGAGGAAGAGACGATGAAAGAAAAAAAGGAACACGGATGGCATTAACATTTAAGATTTCTGACATTAAACAACCATGGAATCATTAGCTTTGATCATGTTAGTGTTGTTTGTGGTCCACATCACGGCTCTAGTCAAACCTCCATGTCATTTACTCTGGTGTTGCCAGCCATCCTCACAGCTAGGTTGAAAATTAAACAGAGCCTCCCTCCCCACCTGTGGCCCGGCTTATGTGTGAGGTTTAGTGTTTATGAGCAGGCCCCTAACACCCCATCGCCATGCCTTGAACACAGACCCCGCCAGCTGGACCAAACACCGGCCTGCTCTCACAACTGCCTGTGGGGCACACGGCCGCCCCGGTGGCCCATGACTCAAAGGCCCGGCGCCACCAACGGGCTCGGTACGGCGGCGCCAAGGGACGTCTCCGTCGGCCATAAAAAACCTCCAACCTCAAATCACTGTGCCAACACGTCGCTTGTTCTTAGTGAGAAGCTGTCAGGGGTAAACAGACCTACAAGGCAGTTTTGTGAGGGGCTCGATGGCAGCTGAACAGACGTCGGGACACACTTCACACTCCAGTGCTATGAAGTCTGTCGGGAAGAGGCACAAAAAAGATTTGCTCATGCTGAAGAGGAAGTGAGATTTTTACTGAAGGCCAGTCCAACACCACACATGTACACCAAACAAGCATAACATTATGACCACCATGATAAACTGTGAAGCAATGTGCATTACCACCGTTCCTTCGTTGGTGCACTTTTGTTATGTACCGACCACTGCAGACCGGGAACACCCCACAAGAGCTGAAATTCTGGAAATGCTCCGACTAGCCATCTAACCATCACAAACTGGTCCTTGTCAAACTTAAATTATTACGCTGGACAATTTTCCTGCTCATAATATCAACTTTTATATTTGATATTTATATCCTTGAGATCAGCCACACAGAACTTGCTGGCTGTTCCTTGAGCCAGCTTGAAATCAAAAGGTGATCGTGCATTTGCAGTCTACGCTCCGAGGCTATGGAACAATCAAGCTCTAAATATTTACCAAGCACCTTCAGGCGAGTTTTTAAAACTTTTAATAATTTTTAAAAGCTGGCATTTGAATAGTGAGGAGCCGTGGTAACTATAATCATTCAGCGTATTTTTATCTGTGTTATTTATTCTGTTGTTTTATATATCATCTAGTGTTGTCTTATGCATGTTTGATGGTCAACGGAAGTTGTTTTTAAACTTTATAAAGAAGATGTACTTACTTATTTACTTACAACTAATACACCTACTAACAGCTGCCGTGATGCAGAGATGGACACTCAAGTCCGAGTCGGATGTTCAAGTCAATAGCACACTGGAAGACTTCGTGACTTCACCGTGGCTATCCAACCTACCCTCATCAACTATCACCAAGACTGGTAATTATAACAATTCCAAGCTTTTTCCAGGAGAAAGTTAAAATAATCAAATACTCAAATACCATATAATAAACACGACCGGTGTAAGCCGCAAACGTCGTTGCCTTTGTTCCCACTCGTTTTCCAGACGCCACGTCTCACTTTTATTACCCGAAAGAAAGAAAACGAGAACAATCATTGTTGTGTGATATTTACAGTTTCCAAATGCGAAACAAAATGCTGCTTGTCAAGGACACATCCAACCCGGACGAGCCGGAGACAATATGAAATCTTCCCTGTTCTGCACCTTTAACGACTCATAATGCCAGGGGTGTGGCTGTTCCTATTAAACGTGAGGCTGGATCAATAAGAAGGATAATTGGAGTTGTTAGAGCATATTATAACTCGCCTATTATAAAGCAGGACGAGGTTGTTCTGTAAACTGTTATTACACTGAGAGAAGCTCTTTGCGTGGGGATGCAGTAGGGGGAGTGCTTCTGAATAGACGCTTATACGCTGTAGTTACTTCTAGCTCCAGTAATCATCCTTCTCTTTATTGACGCAGACCTCACTCTTCCCTTCCCTTTGTGCGGGCTGTAATTTCCTGCCCAGCAGCCCCGCTTCTGTGCGCATCTCTGTTGTTGTTTGCGGATATAAAGTCGCAGGCGTACTTGTTAACCTCTTTTCTGTCCGCAATTTCGCTCAACTTCGTGAAATCGCTCTGCGTATTGATTGACACGCTATATAAACTGGCGCAGTGAATAAAAGATAGGATGAAAGGATCCTCTCGTGCGCTTCACGTGAATTACGTTGAGGCGGTGAAGTGAGGAGGGCGGCGCGCGCTGATCTTGATGTACGCTGGGATTCGTCGAACACGTGCACGCGGAGCGCTCGGGGGGGACGGACACTAGAGCATCGCGGACACTGTTGTGATTTTATGATTTTTATATTTAAAAAAAAAATGAAATTAGGGCGGCAGGATGGTTTAGTGAGGAACACTGTCGCCTCACTGTGAGAAGGTTCTGGGTTCGATATACGGGTGGGACGATCTAGGTCCTTTCTGTGCTGTTTGCATGTTCTCTCTGTGTACTTCAGTTTCCTCCTACAGTCCAAAGACTACTAGGTTGATCAAAAACACTGAATTGTCCTGTACGTACCTGCGATGGACAAGCGCGCCATCCAGGGTGTTACCATGTGCCTTGCGCCCATTGAAGAGCTGGGATAAGCTCCAGCACCCCTCCCCGACCCTGATTAGGATAAGGAGTTAATGAAAATGAACTGAACTGAAAATGAAGACAGATGACAAGGTTGCCTTTTATTCGTTTATCTTTCTTTTAAATCAGAAAACACTCCATTATTGATTATCTTTTATTTATCTTAATAATGAATGCCCCTTTATTTCTGATGTAGGTACAATTCGTTTTAATTGAGCCTCATTGGGTAACTTGGTGAATACCGGGAGCGCCCTTTGCGGATTAAAGTAAATACCGATTTGAATCGTGCTTCAAGTGAATCGATTCTTGAATCATTTACATTTTCAGCATTTAGCAAATGCCTTCATCCAAAATGACTTCCAGTACAGTTACAGTGTACAGACTGAGCAATGCGGGTTACACGCCTTAATTAATGCATATTAATTATTTAAATGATGTCTGTGATACACTTACTAACCCAAACCTATTTTTAAATGCTGAGGAACCTCAGTTTGAGGTAACCTCTGGTTACATTGAACTGACTTAAATATAAACCTTAAAAAACCATTACAACTGCTGTTCGGTTCTACTAAAGAAAAGAAATGTCATTTCATCAAGAATTATATTCCTCTCATATGCAAGTCACAGAAACGCCGCTTTATGCTTTCTAGTTCTAACTTTTTAGCTCTGAACTTCGATAACACTTTTCTAGTCTTTCAAGGCCAGAACAAAGCGCCAGAACAAAGCAAAATGAAAATTATTAAAACGGGAGGAGAAAGACGAGAACAAAGTGAGCCTCCCAGCAAAACACAGCTTATCACTAGGCTACCGGACAAACACTGAACTGAACAATGTCTTGGTGCCCTTCCAAGGTTTGGGAAAGGTTCTGAACCAGTAATCAAAGGGTCACTGGTTCAAGTCCCACCTCTGCCAGGTTGACAATGTTGGGCAATTCAGTAGCTCTTAATTCCTTAAAGTCACAGTACTGTGAGCCACTTTGAATAAAAGCATCGTGTCCAAAGAGTAAATGTTGGATGCCCAAGTATCACTGAATTTGTTTGCTACCAGTCAACTGGGCGTCATCTAGCTTGCACAATTGAAAGTGTCTCCAGACGACTCCAATTGGCTACCGTGTCTGCTAGTGATTGGAATGAGTGGGGTGGGGTCTTTTAACGCTGTGCAAGCACCCTAAATAGCAGAAAGATCCACAGCAGCAGAAGAAGACAAACTGAATATACCAAATTGGGAGGAAATGAAAGAAAAGACATGTAAAAAATGTAAATATTAATATTTTACCTTTATTATTCAGCTTCAAAAATCAAAATCAAAGCACCATGAAAAACACCACACATGCAGAAAGTGGATCTCGAAGCACCAAACTAAAAAAATAAAGCAGTGTTTTTCATAAAGGCGATTAGCTACTACAGAGAACCCTTCAGTGGAGCATCTCATTGACTCGGGGTCGGTCAGAAGAGGTACACAGATCTGCCATTACAACAATTACACAAATCCAGTCCGGTGTTCAGTCGAGAAGATTTGAAATCACCGGTCAGACTTCCGATTCTAAAGCCAACTTCACATTCAGCATGTAAGTGTGAATGAACAGGTTCGAGTGTGCTCAGAGTGAGTATGGGGGAATCAGAACATACTACTCAGAGCAGATCAGACGTCCCTCTCA
>JAYDZG010000021.1:5080101-5090608 GCA_034509265.1 Microcambeva bendego
TCTTAACCTCTTATCCGATCATGGTCGCGGGGGTTCTGGAGTCTATCCCAGCTTTTAATAGCAAATAGCAGGTGTGCCTTAAAACGGACAGATGTTTGTTTCTGATAATATCTTGTTAGATGGTCTTATTTTCACGTATAAAATAATCAACAATTTTAATAAGTCAGTGGTTGAAATCTAGACTGCAATGAAATCAAGGTGCATGTTTGACTTTTGAGTCAAACTTATATCCATGTATTCAGGCTATAACGTTATGTCTGGCTTTGTGTATCACATAATGTTAAAGAAGCTGTGCTAATAAAACATTTGAAACCAGCAAAAACTTTATTTTATATATTACACAAACTTTTTTCTATTATATTAATACTTTTATTGATTATTTTTGCACAAATCACAATGTGACGGTAATATAGATGAAAGTCACATCACTTCCTAGTTCAGCCTCTGTATACCAGAGCTCTGTTGCTCCCTCTCTTCTTTACTGGAGGGAAGCAAGGAAGGAAAAGCTCTGTAAACACTTTGCCATGTAGCACCAGATCTTTTGCCTATGCCAGGAGCAGTTTAACTCATCAGCCCACAGTGGGAATGGATGGATAGAGGAGGATCAGAAAAAGAAGTTGTAGGATTCAGAGGTGAAGGCGGGCGGGGAAGAGAGGGAGTGGGAAGAGTGGGCTTCACTGCTGGACTCTGCGGAGTGACTGCACCTGGAAGGTATGAGCATGGGAGCCCCATTCTCTGTAGTGTTTAAACTCTCCACCATGTCGGTCATTCTCCAAAATGTACTGGTATCCACGATAGCCAGGGTACTGGTAGCAAACCCAGCTAAAATAACACAAGAGAGGAAGTCAGTGGGAGTCTGGTGATTTTAATTCATTTCAAACAAAACTGGTTTTGCTCCATTTAAGTGGGTTTAGTCGTCTTAGCTTAATTTTACACTTGTTGAAAGAAAGAACCATATAACATTGCTTTTTGTTTGAATTTCTTTCAATGTAGGTCCAGTGCCACTTTGAAATAGAGGGTACAAGAAAGAAATAAACACTGACACTGGAAATGAAACCTTACAAATGCAGGGTGTGGCAAACACACACACCCTACACACACAGCCACACTATATTTTGCATATTTTTTAAGAAATGGAAGGAATCAAAGGTACACAACAGAAGCCCCTATAGATACATAATGCAAACCTTAAAAACTGGATGTAGGGACTTATCATGTTATGCGGCTCAGATCATGTGATGTGGCTCTGATCCAACATGCCAGAAATACTATACAAACCAGTTGGCTGTGCACAAATCCCAAGCCCGGATTTATAGGAGGGTTGCGTCAAGAAGGGCATCCGGCATAAACAACATGTCAAAAGAATAATGCGGATCCCAATCCGCTATGGCGATTCACATTCTAAAAATCAAGGAGCATTAGTAATTGAGGAAGAATTTGTGGAAATGATCAGACTCACTTTACTACATTAGTAATTATTTATTTTAGGTAACTATTTAATCCTAGTCAGCATTTTAGAGCCCGAAAACAAGGGTTAAAATACCGCCTGTAGAGGTGACTGTGAGGTCAAGTATTAAGAGTGTCATGAGGAGCCAAGTATTAATCAAAACTTCAAATAAAACCCTTTAGCCTGGCGTTGTGTGGCTCGAATATATGTGAGAAACATTATGTAGCCCCACTGGCATATATTAACAAAACATTTCATCAACAGTTTTACTTACACTCACCTTTATGTTATTTACATTTTAACACCCCAGCAACAGCCCACAGACATCCACTACAAATATGTGTCTAGTGCACTGAATTAGTTTCAAGTAGTTACGATCCATATAGCTGATGAATAATTCTTCATTAATACTATCATTCTACTTCACCAAAGAAACAGTAAGCATGTTACTTACGCCCCACTTTGGATTTTCATGGATCCAATCTCATTTTGGGGCCAACCCATGGCCGGAAGAGAGGGATAGTCATCATTCATTTCCCACTGGTACCCAATAAAGTTCTCCCGCTCATACACTACAATCTTGGACTCCTTATGGTTCTGTTAAAACCAGCAGAGACGCATTAGCCATGTTGTCCACACCACATGCTAAACACTGAAGCCAGATTTACTGAAAGACATTATTACAGAAATGAAAAACACACTTGGTAAAAACTTTGATCAGACTCACTGCACAGCAGACTGGACGGAGCGACGTCAGTCTCTCAATGTGGTAAGCGTTGCTGCCACTCCATGCCTCCCAACGAGGGTAGTCTCCTCTCTCCAGGATAAACTGCTGTCCACAGAAGCTAGAATGCTCATAACCCACCCAGCTGCCCAAACAAACACATGCAGTGAAATTAAAATGCAGAAATTCTGGGAATTAATGGTGGCTAACACATTCAGATGGAATAAGGTCACATTATGCCTGAGGAAAAACAATTAGGATGAGCTTCAGCATTGCCTATTAGACAACAGGGTAGCCAGTACCGCCCTGGTCAGCTCTTTAAAAAGCTGTATGATCTTATAAGTAGACTGTTTAACATGCAATAATTATGTTCCGTGTTTAATACATTCCTAAGGGGGTCATGGTGGGTCTAAAGCCTGACCAGACTTCCTAAGAGAAGGTGAGAAACCTTGTTTGGGGTGTCTACACACATGTTGGTGGGGTGTGTGATGGTTTGGCTTTGATTAAGTTGTGAGTGGATGATTGCAACAGTAGAGGCTGAAATATGAATAGTGTAATTGGTAATTGGAAGGAAATATTGAGGGGTTGGGGTAAATAATATTGGGATAAAAAATGTTTTGGTTTTGTAGTAGGTCAGACAAAGTGATCGGTAAGTATAGCAGGTATAGCCAGGACCAATTTTAGCCATCCCATAACTCGCCTCGGACAATTTAGCACATATCACAAGTAAATGTAGGTTGCAACTCTAGCTAGAGCAATATAACAATGACGTACGCTCCACACTCCACCTTCAGGGAGCGGATGTTGTCCATACCACACTCAAGGATGTTCTGGCAGGCTGAAGTGAACTCCACACGCTTGCCCTGGAAGTTCTCCTGGTCATATACGGTGATCTACACAAAAATAAAATAACAGGTTTATTATACTTGTACATGTTTTTACTTTCCTCTTATTATTTCCTCAGTATATCTCTTTATACTGACCTTCCATGGTCCCAGTGGTATGGGATTAGTCATTTTTGAAAGTAACTTATTGCTGATTGACCTGAAGAACAAACATATATGTATATGAATGCCAATATGTGTTTTTCATAAACCTAACATTTTTAATTAAAATAAATGATGGTGGGGACTGTGATGCATGGCTTACCTGACCTCCTTTATAAATATCAGTCAAAAGGCTCCACTAAACAGTATACTGATTTTATACTGAGCCCTTATTTATACATTAGCTGACTGGAGAGATGTGGTACAGGGCAGCCAACAGTCAGCACTTTGCTCCAGGCTTCATTGTTTGTACCTGAGCCACTGGCTTTACACAGCCCGCATTACAGGCTGCCAGGAGGGCACCGTGCCCACTGCTCACAGACACCATAATGAACACCAGGCCAACTGCTCACATGCATGTTAAAAGACACACATCCACACTCAGGTAGAATTTTTACATAAAATATATCCTTACCCCAGGATAAGCCATTACCCCAGGAAGTTAAGAGAAAAATAGCCTGCCTTACATTGCTGGTAATGATAGTGACCAGTTAACTTTTAGGAAGGACACACTGTTTACTAATCATACCCTGAATTCCTGAGCCAAGATTAGTGCATACATCCATCATTTATTTTTGTCTGCATCTTTTCCCTAAAGAATGAATGGCTGTTGAAGCGGAAGCATTCCACCCAATCATGCTTATGGTTTTGCAAATAGATTAATAGTTTAATATGGACAGTTATTGGCCTAGTTATTAAGGTAGTGGACTAGTACTCCAAAGGTTGTTTGTCACAGTACTGTAAGTCACTTTTGATGTAAAATGCTTGAAATGCAAATGTATATATTTAGAAAGATCTTATTAAGTGAAGCTAAACATTACCCACTGTAAAAGCCTTTTTGCCCTCATGTTCCTAAAAACAACAACTACAACAAGCCCAAAAACACATTATACCGATGTCCAACAGGATGTCCTCCATCACCACTGAACCAGCCTACTGAGGTCAGCACATTGCAATCACTTATACACAGTGGCAGAGAGAGTAAGGAAGAAGCAGAGTAAAAGTGGGAGGTGAGGGGGTGGGATGGTGGACCAGGCCAGCGTTTTGCTGATGGAAGTGGGTGTCCAGCAGAGAGTTGAAACAAAACGTTGAGCGGAGTCAGCAAGACCTGTTTTTTTTTCAATGGCATGGTGGTATGCAAGCTTATTGGAGAGTTAGGATGTATCTGTATATAAAACCCTTCCAAAAGCCAGTGTTTCATTTGGTCCTTGCCATCCCTTCCGCTGCCAACATCTGTCCTGCATTCCAGTTTCAGACTGTGGTGTTTTGGTGTGTTCCAGGAACTTTTCTAAACAAGGGTAGGGGGACCAAATTAAAGTAGAGATCACATTGACCTTACAATTTAGAAGTTTGTCCCCATAACACAACTAACGACTGGGAAATGAACCGTGTCAGCCTTTACTGGGTTTCGGGATATCAATGGTTTTGATTAAAATTGCGTAAATGCATTTAAAACAAGCAGAGGCTGATAGATCAAGTAATTCTGCCGTGCTTAAATAGATGCTTTGACTCATAAAAGACCTTTCAACAAGGTGCAGCTGTCATCTAATTACCACAGTGTGTTTTAATTATTAATATTTATAACCTTTTTTCTTCTTCTATACATGCAGCCTTTGCCATGTCTCATACAGCTGTGCAGGGCAGTGTTGGAAGTCGTTCTGCTATGGGAATGCACACCCATAAGGTAAATTAATATTTACATGGCATATGTATGTGCATGCTTTGAACTGCATTAACACATGGCTGCTTTAATGACAAAAGTGTGTTTTTCTATGAGCAGATCTTTTTGTACGAGTGTGAGAATTTCCAGGGTCGCAGGATTGAGCTGAATGGTGAGTGCCGTAACATCTGCGAGAAGGGTCTTGATCGTGTACGTTCCATCAAAGTGGAGTGTGGCCCGTAAGTCTTTAGCACTACAAAGCCTCTTCTTAGTTGTTAATGTGTGTAAATATAACAAAGTGTATTTTTAGGTGGGTGGGTTATGAACAGCAGAACATGTGTGGTGAGATGTTTGTGCTGGAAAAAGGAGAGTACCCTTGCTGGGACACCTGGTCCAACAGCTACAGGTGTGATCAACTCATGTCTGTCAGGCCAGTACGCATGGTAAGTAAATAAAGATAATGGGTGTATTCAAAAACCTATAGAGTTCGTCCTCTGCATTTTAACCTGATCAATCTAGTGAACACACACATATACACACTAGTGAACAGCAGGGGGCAGTGAGCACACATACCCGGACCGGTGCACAGCCCTAGCTGGAGCAGTTAGACGGTGTCTTGCTCAAAGGCACTTCAGTCATGATCTGGGAATCAAACCGGCAACCTTCTGATCACAAGCCCAGTTCCTTAACCACCAGGCCACAGCTGCCTCTAAATAGATTGACACATTTGACATCAACGATGTTTTTAATGGCCTGATGCTAACTATGTTAGCTTAGTAAGACTTCACGCCATGCCAACCAATGCTAACAGTGTAAACAAACCACACATAGCGCAATTTTGATTCAATACTGTTCAATGTACCACTGCACATCACTCATCTAAGGAGAAACAAAGATTTATATTCTTACAAAGACTGTGCTCACTCAAAACATAACCTTAAAAGTATGCATGCAAAAGAAAAGTAAACATGTAGTAAGAACGGCTCATATGAACACAAATTCTCACACACTTGTGAAAAAAAATAGAATTATTATAATACTGCATTTAAAACTGTTTATTTAAAACAGAAGCAGGAGTTTCATTCTTACATTAAAGCATGGAACTAACTCAAATATAAACAAAATATGGACATTGCATTACAAAGTCTTAATGCAGCAGCCAATGGAAAAAATCATCTTTTCATTTGTCATTTTAATATTCACTTTTACCAACAGATCAAGAATTAAACACAGTCCACACGTTTAAAAAAGTGAAAAACGCTAAAAATGGAGATAAATGGTTTTCATCGAACAACGACGTAGAGCAAAATGTAGAAGGACCAAATCTAAATGTTTATACATACTTTTTGTTGTAGGACTCACAGGATCATAAGATATGCCTGCATGAGGGTGTAAATTTTGAAGCTCGCAAGATGGAGGTTTGTGATGAAGACATCCCAAGTCTCTGGTCCTATGGCTTCCAGGACAGAGTAGCTAGTATTCAAGTCACTGGAGGAACGTGAGTCACTAGTTATAAAGGTTAACATTATTTAGGTTGTCCTTTGCTTATATGGTAAACAGTAAAATATGGTTTGTATTTTACAGATGGGTTGGGTATCAGTACCCTGGTTATCGTGGATACCAGTACTTATTAGAGTTTGGTCCATTCAAGCACTGGAATGAGTGGGGTGCCAACCATCCCCAAATTCAGTCCATCCGCCGAATACGGGATATGCAGACACATCGTCGAGGCTGCTTTGAGATGAGTGCCTGATGAAAGATGCAGCAGGGGTGAATGCAGAAATTTGCTGTAGACAAGTAAAATGAATAATGTACACATAACTGTCTATAAACAGTCTGCCTACACTGTTTAACTACAATCTACAATACTGCTGGTTAATCATCTGCAGCTGTGGGGAAATATTTACTTGAAATTTATATATGAATCCAACCTCCAATATGATAAAATGTGTCACAAGGATACTTACTTTTTAATTTTCTGTTGTTTTTACCCACAACGTCCTATTTTGTAATATAATGTTTGTATTTACAAGCATTTTTAATTTAACTGAATCAAATTGTATTTTATCATTCTCCAGCAATCAACCCTGATATTTTAAATCTAATGATATAAATAAGAACGTACATTAAAAATGATTTAAACTGGTTTAAACCTTCTTACTGAAGTTGACACTTGCTACTAAACATGGAAGTCTGATGGCATATTTTCTCGAAGAAAGCATCTTTCGTGGCATGCTGTATTGTTTGAGGATTTCCATTTTCTCTACTTTCTTGTGGTCAGACTTCATGATCTTATCAATTCATGATAAGGAGACTGTGCTGTCCTGCTGTACATCTCTCAGGGATATCACATTTTCCACAAACACAAATAAAAAAAATCAAACTTTCGTATTCAGTATTTCAGAGTGTGTGGGGTTATTTTACTACAACGTATTGTATTTTAACTTATTTTGTAATTGTTTAGCTCACACTACTGCTACTGGGTGTATTTGAGACTCATTAGCTCTAAATGGTTAAAACTTTGAACAGTGTTAAATGCTCCCTCAGAGGTGGCAGGTCTCTTCTGCCACTGGTATTCTGACCCTCCATACCTTCCAATACTACATGTAAAAACCTCTGTTGGCCAATGTTAATATAATGATTCTTTTCTTTCTTCTTTTTACAAAATACACTTTATTTTAATTAATTAGCAATAAACTGAATAAGCTGGTAAGGTCTTAAAGATGATGGGGTCAAAGATGGTAAAATAAAAGGTATAAGTCAAAGCCCTTTTCAGTGTTGTGCTTTTTAAACGTGTAATAATTAAAAAATAATATTTAGGACATTTAAACTCGGCTGTATTCGGTATTGACTCGTGTATTTATTTATTTAAATTTTTAAAAGACGTCATAACACTAATATCCAATCACACAGCGGAATGAAAGCGCACCTTAGTTTGTAGCAGAGCCGCTCGGTGTGTAGCTTTTGTTTCAATAAAATACAGCCAATGGCTGTTCGGGGCGGGACTTAACGTACTTAAACCAAAGCGAGAGGCACGAATGGATCTATTCTTAGTTAAGTACGTGTGGCCAGATTGGTGCACTTCATTTCAAAACAGTTAATGCTTAATTTATTTTATAAATAAGGTAAAAACATATCTGCGGACTTGGTAAGTTGTAACAGCTTAATTTAAAAGTTCGCTTTGGTTTGCGGGGGCATGCGCTTATTTCAACTGGCCTGTCGGGAAACTAAGGCTACAATCTGGCAACCCTTATACTAACGGCGAGGTAAATAAAACGGATGCTGGGATTAGCGCGGCTGCAGGAAAAGCAGGTTACGGTGATAGCGGAGACGCAGAGGCGGGCAATGAAAGTAAAGCAGGGAGCCGAAGCGGGAATCCCGGTTACTACAGAAGAAGAGCTGCGTAAAAAGCTTTTAATTACGCCGGAGGATGTGCTCGGCCTGCAAAGGATCACAGACAGTAAGTGCAAACTGAAAGCAGAGATCCGCTGGTGCCGCTGCTCTGCCGTTTACTGTGGATTAGCGCCGGTTTATCCAACTACAACCGGAACAGTTTATTATTCATCTTCATCCGAGTGTTTATATTAAAAAATCTAATTAAACTAACGCTCTATATAAACAGACAGTTATACCGGATGTTGGATACGTCATAGCTGACCCAGACAAAGACAGGCGACATAATAATAATAAATTTATTATTAATTGTAATGTTATTTCAATTTAATCTAACGTTGATATTTCTAATTTACTATACCAAATATAATCCTTTCTAACTGTTGTTCCCTTTTTGTCATTTGTTACATACAACTACGTCAAAATTATAAGACGTAGAACACAATAGCTTGTATTATTGTGACGTCCTTTAATTTGTTTATGGATAGCTATTATTACGTCACATCCATTTAATATGTTGAGATTAAATAATTCTTTGGTTATTTATTTTAATGTATGATTACTTTTGTCTGTTATTTTATAACACGATAGATAAATACATGATATATTTATTTTTAAACAAATACATATTGTTTATTTATTATTGATATAATTATTTTTGATTAATATTTCTGATTACTGATAATATTTCTGATATATTTTCTGATTACTAATCTTCTATGACACTGAAGACTAGGAATGTAACTATACACTCCCACGAGATTATTCACAATACAATTTTCCCCCTATTCTTTTTTTTAAATTAAGACAAATTATGACAAATACTGTACTTGTGGTGATCTTTTATTATATCTAAATAATTAATGCCCTTTTATTTATGAGTGCAAACTGTGCAAAACATTCTTTTTTTAAATTAATTCCAATTCTGCTGGGAAAAAACGCTTAAAGTGAGTATCAATTATTACATGTTCATTTGAATCATGGGAAATGTACATTTTAGGACTGACTTATAGAAGTACTTCCATAGTAAACATTACATTACTCTTGTATAATAGACACCAGTTGAGAAATACATATTTGTATACATTTTCCCCCAGAGTACTCCAATTTTATCTCTCAAAAACATGTCGAAACTGGACTGGATACTGTGCATTTCCATCCAAGCAAATACATTTTTGCAAAAATTATATTAATATCCAACATTAACACATTAATGAATCAGTTGCATATACATTGTAATTAATTTATTCACAACTTGCTCATATATAACAAAACATATTCAAGTGATTATCCCAAACAAGATTGGTGCCACAATGCAAGTGTGCTTTTTAGAGCAACTCTCAAATCACCAGTGAGCCATGTTCAGTTGTGTGAACACTATGGAAAATGGTCTGAAGGGGAGTTGTTAAGGTTGTGTATTGGTGCTGTTCCCTTGAGAAATGTTATTAAATCCAACTAGCAGGGACATGAACCCTCGTTTTTAACATAATGCCGAATTAATAATTCGGCAGACTGTTTTGAAGTTTATCTATCGCTACATACATTTGCCATACAGTTGGCTCCATAATGTGGCCTATATAGCAGATAAATGCTTCATGGTTAATGGCCAGATCGAGCTCTCACAGTATGCTAATAATTTTTAAAAACAATGCCAGACTGTTAGAATACATGTAGAGCTGTGGGATAACGTCCAGGTAGGCCAGTACATTGTTTAGTAGAAAGTGTGGTTTTTGGGATACAGCAGCTATTCTCTGTTTTATGTGTAATTAGATGCACCAGTATATAGGATGGATGCTGTGACTGGTGCAGCATCGTCACAAGCAATTCTAGACCTTAGGTCACACTGAAACTCAAGCATGTTTCTGTTTGATGTCACTGACTGGAAAATGATCAAAACCATTGTGTGCACTAGGCTTAAGCAGATTCATTGAGTTAATCCGGATGGTCTTTTGTTTCTTCCTTCACTTATAAATGGTCTTGTATGACCTTGAATGTTGTTCTGTTTTGGATTGCCTATAATCGGGCTGTGAAAGTGCTCAGTCACTGTAACCACAGAGTGTGACAGGAACAAAACTATCTTTCCTTCCAGTGCATCAAACTGGATTACATCTTCAGCCACACTAACATGCACAAGTGTTACTAGTCGCTGCAGAGCTAAACTGTGTGATATGGATATCTAGTGAATGCACAAGGTCCAAAGACCCTGAAATGAGCATACATGTTAGTCATACATTAAC
>JAYDZG010000021.1:5090708-5106563 GCA_034509265.1 Microcambeva bendego
TGTGTGATATGGATATCTAGTGAATGCACAAGGTCCAAAGACCCTGAAATGAGCATACATGTTAGTCATACATTAACTGATGCACACGTTAACATAGATGTTTTGCTTTGGCAGTGGACTCCTACTAGCAACTTATTTTCACTTCATTGTGTCTGCATGGAACTGATATAGGTTTTTTGATTTTCTTTCATTTCTTTGGGTTGAATTGCTTAAATGAAGCGGTAGACTGTGTGTTGAGAGGCAACCGTTTTCCAAAGAAGGGGCTAAGAGACAACTTCAAAATGGTCATTCCATCTAGTTTTACAATTTTGTGTTTGACCAAAATAAGCAGTGGTGTTTTATTCTATAAACGAAAATAAGAATTAAAATAGAATAAAACTGCTCCTGCTGGTCAAACACAAACCCATAAATTGTAAAACTTGAGGAATTGATCTTGTTTTGCCCTGATTGTAGGTGGTACATATCTGTTTTGTTTTTTGCTGATTAAAGTGATTTTAAATGAGAGTAACATGTTACATATGTATTGCATGTTCACTTGTTCCTGCTGAATTTTCTTGGTGAGTAATTCTCATCCATCACAAAAACCCTGCGTCTGACGTTATCCTGCATCTGCTTCTGGCACTTGTTGCCGAGTGAGTCATGAGCAGTGAAACATGGACTGTCTGATATAAACAGTTTCATGTCTTTACACAACATAGCTGTCTGACTAAACCGAACGAGGGGCAAATTAGATCATTTTCCACTTTGTAAATCAGACAGGACTTGAAAATGTGAATGTCACAAATCATTATATTATGCTTGTGTATGTCAGTGACCGAATCACCTGAATTCTTTTAAAAAGAAAAACCTCTTGTTCATAGTCTGTATCACAGTGGAAGGCAGGGTGGTAGATGGGGTTAGTGCTGCATGTTTATTTGGGTTGGAGGATGTCAGGGTGCTCATATATTCAATCACATTTCAAACATATAGGTAGATTTGTTAAATAGGTATAAATATCTACCTAAAATAATACATTACTCACCAAAAAGACGGTTTTATTTTTTTATCCTACAGAATCGAGCATCACTTATACATACATACATATTCATTCTTATGATTCCGTTGTTAGTGGACATCGCTAAGACAAATCAATGTAAATATATTACTGTACTTACTAAAACATGCCTATAAATAAACATGGTACCAACCACAATAGTAACCATGGTTATTTCAACTATATATAATTATATTCAGGTTATTATGGGTGGAAATATGGGTGGAGTTTATATTTCATTTTCATTACATCTCACACCACATCAAAATGTAAAGCAAAATAAAGACTTTCATACTGACATATCAGTAAAAAAAAAACTAAATGTTAAAACTTGACACGGATCTGACACCATAGAAGAAGACTAAGACATGATACCTTGCATGTCATAACTATTTATTTGTCTAAAATCTGTCATTTCTGTAAAAGTAGAATGTAATTGAAAATACATCTGTAAGTTGTCAGATCTTTTAACTCTGATTTTAATTGAATGAAAAACGAAGACTTTGTATTTAGTAAAAAATCATTTTTTAAATGATAAAAGAAGAGAAATGCTTCAAAAATTAAGTTACCTTAGTACAACCCGTGATGGTATTATCACTCACTCTGTGGACTGCAAGCCTGGAGACCACTGTTTAATATGTGTTTTCTTTAAGGCCTCTCAGACCTGCATGACAAACTGTCATTCTGCTCTGATAAGAAGTCTGTCACTTCATCAAGAAATGCAAAAGCACAATATGTGCCGAACATTGTGAGAAATACAAAATGAAAGGGAAAAAAAGCAATTTATGGAGTTTCTTTGATGTTTCTGAATGGTTCTGAGCATGTAATACTAGGCATCGCTCTGGAACACATTCTAGGCAGGGAGCCACTTTATTACACTGCATCACTCGAGCATTTACTTACTCGCACCTTTACGCCCAGGGGCATCTGACATGCCTTTGAGACCTGGCAGGAAACCCATAATGCTGTAGAAACATTATGTACCTACCCACTTTGGGAACATTCTGAATTAGACAGACACTTTACATTTAATATGAACAACTTCTAATAACCAACAAACCAACAGTGGATATATAAAAATAAATTGAAATATAATAAGCTTGGATAGCCTCGAAGATGGAAAAATTTGTGTTTCAAATGGCACAGCAGGTCAGCAAGTAGTAACATTCATCATGGAAGGAAATTTCAATCAATCAGTTCTATAAACAATAATCAGCATCCATTATGGAACTGATTTAGCTTGATGCTGGAAGTTACTGAGAGGCTGGAAGTCACACTTGACCTACTTTATCACCTGCATACAAAGAACTCTGAATCAGTGTTCCAGTCATGTACAGTCCAGTAAAAGCTTTTGCTTCTGCATTAAATAGTATAGCTGCTTCACCAAAAGCCTTAAGAATCATTTCATCCAGATCCTTTATGTAAGGTGTTGTAAGAGCAGGATGACCGGGTCACTGTGAGTTTCACTACTGTTCATATGTTGTACTACTGATCATATGTTGTATTTAAACACTACCACATTTCTGAATGACCAGATGGTCCACAGGAGCACATTTGGGTTTTATAGAAAAATTGACTGGACTTTAATAGTGAAAAAGGATCAAACTGCTGTTGGCTTAACCTGATGCTTGTTCACCTGGTGGCAGCAGAACAAAGCACTTACCCTGGTATTACAAGTATGTGCTTCTGTGGTACAGCAGGAGAAGTTTAATATGTCAGTTCTGGTGTGTTTGAACAACAAACTACCCAGCCTGCCTGGTTAATTCAGGGAGCTTGTCTGATGGAATCCCTCATCCCTCAAAGGCAGTTGTAGTCTAGCGGTTAAAGTAGTCAAAAATTCAAATGTCACTAGTTCAAGCCCAGCCACTGTCAAGGGCCCTTATGCGATGCCCTTAACCCACTATTGTATAGTGTAAACTGTCACAGCATTGTAAGTCGCTTTGGATAAAAGTGTCTGCTAAATGCCTGCAAGTGTAGTAAAACTAAAATAACCGAGGCAGTTACTTCTGGATTTGAGGAATAACACGATCAGGGTGTGTCTCTCTACACACAATGCTAATATGCATATGAAATCGTCTTGTGCAGGTAAAAAGATGGCGTCGGCTACTGCACACATTAGGGAGAGTCTGTTAGTCGCGACTCTCCTCATGCATGGTAAGGATCAGTATCAGTAGAGAGGAAAGTGTAATGCAATTGGGTAATTGGATACGCTAAAAATCATGTAGAAATGTATAAATAAAATACCAATAAAAAGCATTTTATATAGTAAGAATAATCAGTGGTGCTTATGTGATGAAGAATGAGAAATGCTAAACCAATATGATTGGTTCCAGTGCAATACTGTGATTAATAATAATACATTTAGTAAAGTCTTGGCTTACAGTAGTTAATGGACTAATGACAGTGATCTTAAGTAAGCAAATGTGAAAAGCGCATTTATACGAGCAACAGCTCCAGGCTAAATGTGTAGCAGTACAAATCAAATCCTGAAAGAATAAATTCTTATTCTCTCTTTTGAGGCTATTAATTTGGGCCCCAGTAAAGAAACATAGTTACCATAGAAACAGTGTCATGTGCATAACGGTTGTCATGGATACCGATGATGGCTGGGTACACAAGTGTGTGATAAGAACCAGGGCAAGTGCAGACAAGTGATCAGTGTGTACCACACCACACAGGCAGGTGTGAGTGAAAGAAAATAATGTTCAATTCACCCCAAAGATTCATCATAACTGCACTTATTATTTTAAATTTATATCACTACATGTTTCTGATGTTTTATATCATTGTATATATTTTTTTAATTTCAGAGTGAAAATTAGAAAATGTAAATAAAAGCAGATTGCAATAATACCTGTCGATTATAATAATAGCATTTCATAATAATAATAATAATCAAAATATCTTGGGATCTAAGAAGCACTGACATAACCCATTGTTGAATCCATACATCATTGCATTAGAAATCATCATCCTACTCTGTTTAAATAGTTATAGAGACCACAAAATATTTTTTTACATGAAGCAACACAAGAACCTTCAATATAAAATAAGACTCAAACATAATACCAACTACGTAAGCTCCTTAGGTGTAATCCAGGTAAGACTTACAGGAGCAACTTGTTTTTCAGTGAGTCCTGTAGAAATCAATCACCTTCACCAGACAGTTATCTGGTTCCATTTGCTTCTTGATCCATACATATGAAATAACACTTATTATTAATAAATAAATAAAAATTAGAAACATACTCCAGAGTTTAATGCCATGTTCAGAGGCATGTGAATAGTGTAAGAACAAATGAGCTTTAATTAAAATGTTCTTTATCATCTTTAGTTTTCCAGGATAAGCGTGTACCTCTGATTTTTAACACCTCCACATAACATTGATGGAATTCTGTGAAATGACAAAGCCATGCAGATACTTGCACTACATATTTTTCCTCTCTTCCCAGTACAGTATTCCATTAGATTGCTAAATCACAATGCTCCCAACACTTAACTTTGGTTATTATGTATTATGTTCTTATGTTCTTGGGCTCATAATGAAACAGTTCTCTCTCCAGATGTACAATATTTGTCTGATATATCTGGCCTTATCTTTTTTCAGCATCATTTACATTTAGCATCTTTCACATGTCCAATGATGCTTTACAAAGCAAATATAAGAACACAACAAAGCTTAGATGTAAAGAAAGTTGATCTGAAAAACTTTATATTATCTATTACTATGAAACTATTAACACAAAGCTATCAAAACAGATACATTTGATTACTTAACATTATTATATTACCATTAATAGAAGAAATGTGATTTATTTATATGTAACATCTGCATGAAAATGAATTCAGGGCTATGTGAGATAATCCGTACTAATACCTCTACCCACAGATTACTGGAGTACAGAAATAGATCCTGCTGTTTCCACAGCCACCACTAGAACCACCACAAAAAAAACAGTGACCATGTCCTCTACAATTTTTGTTTATATAACACACATCCCCATGACACATATGTGGCAAAACATGAAGCTTAACCCTCAACCCTCTCCTCTCTCTCTTATCTGAAAAGAACAGCCTGGTTCAATGTGTTTTAGCTTTTAGTACTGAATGTTAAAAATTAGATACTTAAGATGATACGACAGGTCACGACTGAAGCGCCCTTGAGCAAGGCACCTAACCTTTAACTGCTCCCCGGGCACCATGGCTAGGGCTGCCTACCGCTGTAGTGTATATGTGTGTTTCACTGCAAAGTAATGTAATTCATAACATTTTTTTCCTAATACACAATTAATTAGAATGGTTCCATTTAGTGCTTAATAACATCTAATATGTTTACATCGATTGTGTAATGGACACAATTGTTTGTGAAATATATGAACATGTGATCCAAACCTTCGAGCAGTAGTGCACCTCAGAAATAAAAACTACAACATTGTTTGAATGTATAACTTCTAAAATGTTATTTTCTCGAATACACACTTCGTAACGACCATCTTGGTTCGAACATTAAAATTTCCAATAATATTTTATTATAATTTCTTTTTCTGTTTCTGTTCACAGATTATCTGTGTAATCCAGAGGACAATGTTCACAAGATCGAGTTCACCAGGTTCAAAATCCGAGATATGGAATCAGGGACGGTTCTCTTTGAGATCACTAAACCTCCTTCTTTAGGTGAGTCTTTAGTGTGACCCATATCACCCTAGGTCACCTTCATTTAGCTCTTCGGTCTTCACAGTGCGACAAAAGACTTTGTGAAATGTCAGCTCGGCTTTCTTTTCAAAGCTTGGATTTCATTTAGATACAGCATATTGTAATAGCTCTACCCAGACACAGGTGTTAATCGTACTTCTTTTGTGCCATACAGAAAGTGCAGCGGACAGGAAGGACCTTGATCCAGGTGCTGGCCGATTTGTCCGGTACCAGTTCACTCCAGCTTTTCTGAGGCTACGGCAGGTCGGAGCTACGTAAGTACTGGGAGAGTTGGTAATTAACCACAGAGCAATGGTTCTAAGTGACTTTCATAAGCCCAGTGTGTGTTTGACATGGTGCCGGGTTTATGCTACAGACAAATTAACAGATCTATAAAATCAATCAACTTTAGGACATCAGTGTGAGAAAGACCTTTTCCTGTTCCATTAGTAATTGGCCCTAAAGACGTTTTAAAAACTAAAGTGGCCTCTCCCCAGTAAACACCTTTTATGAATTAGAAACTGATTACATGTCTTATAGTCTAATAAAACTACCAAGCTTTAAAATCACACTTTTATTTAAATTGGCACAAAGTGAAGGAGTTTTTTTTTGTTTGTTTAGAAGAGTGGAGATTTAGTCACACAAATAAGGCGGTCATAAACCCTTCGTACCCCTTTACCTGCTCACACCCAGAGAGAATTCAGCGCAGCCCATTTACATTCTGCATATTTCTGTAAGGTGGAAGGAAACTCATATGGACACAGGAAGAACAAGCCAAACCCTTCACAGTGAGCGCAGAGGCGAGTATCAAACCCAGGTCTTCAGGATCCATGTTGCTGTGCGGCACCCGACCTACCAGCTGTGCTCCTGCATGGCTTAAGCAAAGAAACTAAGTGCTTTAACGCATCCGTTCTGACCGCTGCACGTACTGTGTCTCCTAACACCACAGGGTGGAGTTTGCTGTGGGTGACGTTCCGATCAACAACTTCCGCATGATAGAGCGGCACTATTTCCATGGGAAGTTGCTGAAGAGCTTTGACTTTGAGTTTGGGTTTTGCATCCCCAGCAGTAAGAACACCTGTGAGCACATCTATGAATTTCCTCCACTCTCGGAGGAACTCAGTAAGTGGACTTTTACCTTCTTCATTCCTCCCAGAGCTCACTCACACTAAAAATGGTAATGTGAATAAATTATAATAGCGTTTCTTTGTAAATAGATTTGTAAATTAGCAAAGTGCCTTCTTTCATTAGTCTGTGTAAAAACTGAGTCCGCAAACCCTGAACCGTGGATTAGCAGGGTTTGACTGTATACTAGGTTTAAAAACAAATAGAGGTGGATAATTTATGGTCAGCAGAGCTTCACGTGTGCCGAAGAGTGCGTGTTAAAGTCGTCCCTCCTCGGTTTTATTACATTTCTACTGCAGTGTAATGATTAGGCTGTGTCTGCATTTTGTGAGAAGCCGGATTATCATTTTCTTTTTCATATTGCAGTAAATGAGATGATCCGACACCCCTACGAGACCCAGTCGGACAGCTTCTACTTCGTAGACAGCAAGCTGGTGATGCACAACAAGGCCGATTACTCCTACAGTGGTGGTGCATAGGAGCATCCTCAGAAATAAGGACAGATATACCACAGCATTAACCCTGACCGAGACTAATCTAATCCAGTCTGAATATGGTTGTTTGGCAAAAAAAAAACAAGCTCAGGATATGTGTGTATGGATGATGGTGTGTTTACGTGCGTGTTGTGTGTGTGCGCGCATGTGAGAACAGAAGTCAGAAAACGACAATGATACACTGTAGTCACCCTACTGAGTAACATGATGGTAATACTAGTGTAGTAAAATACATTATTGATTATTGCCTACAGTAGTGTATCTGCATGTATGTGACTGTCTAGATGCCTGCAAACGTGTAGATGGCATGACGGTGAAGTATGTTGTGTGTTTTCTAAAGTCCTTTTATATGATATGTTCATTCCCATAATGTGATGCAGCTCGTGGTAAATATACACTAAATGACCAATCGTATGTGGGAGCCTGTTGGACCATTTTGGCCACACCACCAATAGACATGTAACGCCAGCGTTAATATAAAAAAACCTCAGCAGTAAAATGGATCTCACTCTGAGCCGAGTGGCTTTCATTACATCCTAGAATACAACCTGTTCAGCATTCAAGCTAATGCTTGAGTCAGATGGAAGTACACACATCTGAGATTATGTAACTTGCAGATCACCAGCCAAAAAAGCTTTTACAAAGTGAACTGTGAAAAATTGTGTTAATCCCAGGGGTTTAAGGTTAGTTTTAACAAGCATGTGACCACATAGAATTGGTCAGTTGGGTATATTTGGAAACTGTGATCTAACTAGACCTTAAATAAAATAAGGTGTTATTATTATTAATATTAATCCTCCAGTATCTGTTGATCACTTGAATTAAAAAGGGGAAGTGCACTCCATGTGAGGATTATTTACAAGGGATACATGATTTAACTCTTCATATGTTTTAATTTCATTTGTACATGATTCTATTTTGGATTGCTGAAGTGTGACTATTTATACGTGTTAAAACATTGTCTTATATTTTCATAGCTGTGCTGGTTAAATGTCTTGGAGAGAGATCTATAATAAATGTTAAGTAGTTTATACATCATTGTGATCGTGTTATTGTCAAATCCAGTCAATACTCTATGAATGAAATAAATGTTTCTTTATTAAACAGTGCAGAATTCTGTGAGGACTGTGATGTTATACAGAATAAACTTGCCTACATTTCATTTATATCGATTAAGTGAACTGGTTAATTAATTTATTCGTTTTTTGTAGTGATCTGTCAAGGCAGATATTTACAAGTCAAGTCTCTGGGCTAGAGTATATGGTAAATATAGAGTAGATTGTCACATGGGGTGAGTCAGAAGTCTGTTTGTATGTGGGTTATATGCTGAAGGTGAGTGCCCAAAGAAAATTCACAAAACACTGCTGGTTGCTGGTTTCGAGGGGGGTTATTCACTGCCACCCTGTGAGCTGAAATCAGAACCTCTTACTTCGAAACTTTGAAGTATGAAGAATGGGCAGGCTCCTGCAAAGAGCCCTGGGCTACACCCTGGATGAACTGGATTGTTGATTGTGACTTGGTACTTCATGTCTGTCAGGACCTGGTCTCTTAAAAACACTCTTGCACAAAGTCACACACTCCAATAACACTTCAAATTCAGAAAATTCTTTGCTGTATTGATGTTTGAAAAATAACGGCTCAGTTCGTTCATTGTCTGTTTTACTGCCACATTATCCTGGTCAAGGTTGCAGTGAGAAAACACCCCAGACATGACACGAGTTCATCAGTCCATTACAGGACAAGCACTTAAACATACAGTTTTTTTTTAAGTTTTACTATTTCTTGCAGCCCTTCTTGACTACCAGTAAGGACTATACTGCCAGTTTTAGCTCGGGTCCTTTCTGTGTGGAGTTTGCATGTTCTCCCGGTGTCTGCGTGGGTTTACTCCGGGTGCTTCATGCAAGGTGAATTGGAGACACAAAATTGTCCATGACTGTAATTTTTGTACTGAATTAATACCTTGTGTCTGTCGTGAATGTTACCAAGGCCGCTATAAAGGTTTCGTGTGAGAGTTTGGCACCATCTAGCGGTATTAAATGCAATTTAAAAAACGTTGGTTCTTTTATGCACGTCACCTTACTTAGTCAATGACAAATTAAACTTTCAGAAATAAACCTTTAACACACTTCTACTATAGCCAGTGTCACACCAGCATCGTCTGCAAAACTGAATTGAAAATTAATTTGTGCAGCTACGTGTCAGCTCCAGATATTTAATTTAGCCAAGTTAAAAGAATTAGCAAATGTGTGTGAAGCCTTACCATGTTTAAACATGTCACAGCAGGAGATTCCTATCAGCCGGTCCATTGACAGACTCGGAACATTCTAATCGCCAGCTTTCTTTTAAAAGTTTAATGTTTCTTGTATTTTGTTAAGTATTAGCAATGATTGTTATGTTTATAACTGCTACATGCGTGGTTTTGGGTCTCTTCAACGTCATCATCAGGATGGCAGTTGACGCATTGCATGCAAGTCTGGAATATTCTGGATTATTGAATATTCTGGATCTGTACCGCCCGAGAGTGATATAAATTATATTTTAAGTATTATTAAAACGTTTTCAAGGTCTGAGATATATTTGGTGCTGTTCTTAGCACCTGCTACTAATTTTAATAAAGTAGTGGTAGTGGTAGTAGTAGTAGTAGTAGTAGTAGTAGTGTGTGTGTGTGTGTACCCACTCCCACATGTAGTCAAGTCATCTAAAGATATTTATGCTAATTTACACAGCAAGTTTAATATCAAAGACAAAAAAGCAAGTCCTTTAAAAAAACATATTACAATAAAGTTTTATAGTCAAGCAGTCTTCCCCAAAATCTTTCTGTTGCCCTTGTGGTTTTTGTACAACATTAATTGCTGTATCAAGCTTATTCATGAAGTGGAAGAGTGGCTTAGTGGGTAGCACTGTCACCTCACAGCGAGAAGGTCCTGGGTTCAATCCCTTGCATCCAGGGTGTTACTGCCTTGTGCCTGATGAAGAGCCTACTCGACCCTAATTAGGAGTAGTCGTTTAAGAAAATGAACTGAACTGAGGTTATTCATTCAGAGCTTATTCACAGTCAGATAGACCTATATTTATTTATTTATTTTTAGTTTTATGGATTCCTAATAAAATTATAAAAACAAATTCTGGAAATGAAATGTGACCCTATTGAAAACTTTTGTGTACATATAGCTTTGCTAAAACATTTAAGTGTATAATAGCCTTTATTAACACCAGCCCTTTTCATAGCAGGGGTATGGGAGTGGATGCTGGGGCAGAATAGAGACTCGCCAAACTTTCTGCACTGCTGAATCCACTGGAGCAAAGTCCAGTGATGTACAGCTCAGAGAGATTATCCTGCCCAACTGTTTCTGAATAGTCCCCACTACCTGAACCACTAGAACTTCTACAATCGCCGGCATGGTGGGGACTGAGCTGGTCTGGAGTGGTTGGGGTGTCAATGACCGTCATTGAGTCTGGAGCCAGGCTGTCATCCCTCAGCTCTTCCCACAGGTGACCTGCAGAAAGGGAAGTGACACATTCATGTTGTTAGAACATCAGTAGTTGTATGAGATATGTATGGCCACTACATCATTGTGCAGCATTCTAACAGTATTAAGCTTATGTAAGACCTAAAACATTTTGATGTTTTGAGGTGACTACAAAACATAGTGGTTACTGTCCAACTGCAACTTTATTCAAAATAAAGTAAATACATTCTGATCAGGGACAGTATTTAAATTTACAAGGTTTGCCTGTGTTGCGGTGCTCCTACCATGAAGTTGCAAGTCAGTCAGACTTGGATTGAGTGTATCTATGTCGTTGCTTAGCTCTCCCTCCATTAACAGGTCCTGCATGCTCGTTGCTGCATTATGGCTGGACTGCAGAGTAGCACTGCAACTAGGTGGTGTTTGTGCAGGTATGGGCGAGTCAAGGCTGCCAGTTCTATGCGGCAGTCGTGTGCTGGGCTGCTGTGTGACAGGGGAGTACAAAGAGAAGGTCTGAGAACTTGAGGGATGGTATTGGACTTGCTGGGAAGTAGCTTGTGAGGGCACGCTGTAATAGCTGTAGTGAGGCCGTCTGAGCGGAGTACTGGAGGTGTATGGTGGCAGCAAACTGGCTCTTGGGAGAGTTGAATAAGTGTGATTGTTGAGGTGAGCAGAGAGAGACTTAAGTTTTTCTGGTCTCTCGCCCAGAAGATGATCTAGCAGCTCTGTAACAAAAAGACAAAAATGTTAATTGGGTTTTACCACTTGAATATACTCTGCTCTGTTAGCATATTACTGGTCATATCTTGTGGTATCTTATCTAGACTTCTACTGATCCAGTAGACATTTTTATATTTACATTATCAGCATTTAGCAGACGCTTTTATCCAAATATACTTATAGTACAGTTACAGTATACAGTCTGAGCAATGAGGGTTAAGGCAGTGGTGAGGTTCAACCGACTACCTTCGGATGACTAGTCCAGGAAGAGACCTTAAAAAGAAATTACTTGGATGGGGGAACCACCCCTCACTTGGTGACCCCCAGACATTTAAAAAAGCTTTTTTTAAGTACCTGGTCTGGCCATACTTCTGCGCACGGTGACAGGGTCTTTCCGTCTCCACTTCTGCAGCTCTTCCTGCATCTTCTCCACCTTGGCTGGATTGAGGGACCACAGACATCCCTTTCGTGAGGCATTTCCATTCTTGTTTTCTATTTTTTCAAAGCACTTGTTCAAGGAAAGGTTGTGGCGAACAGAATTCTTCCATCCATCAGGTGCTGTCTGATAAAGCAAGAAGAAAATCCTGTAAAAGCTTTACAGCATATACAAACCCATAATAACATTTGCCTTCTTCGTGAGTTTTTCTTTTTTTTACCATCTTTGCCACACTTAAACTTGCCAGATTTTCAAGTGCAATTGAGTTAACAGAAAAATAAATACATATAAAAAGACATATAATTATCCAACACCAAACTGATCTTGTGAACACCGTAGGCCTTTATCCAAGTAAAAACTTGGATCAGTGGTGAATCTTTACAGAAGCACTAAACTAAATCTGGACAAGGAGTTCACCAAAATTACTGAGCTCCTCTTCCTAAAAAGTTCTGTCTGCAGAAGTCACTAAGAATAATAGCATAACCAGTATAAGTGACATTGATATGTACATGGGTGATAAAGATGTGACAATTTTAACCAAATTATTTACAATTGTTTCCTTATGTTACTCCTGCATTCTGTTTGAGGATCAGAATCAAATTTCCCAAAATGCTGGGGCAAATACGTTTTATAACACTGTAAAAAAACTATGGTGTTTTATTTAATAACCTTTATTAATTAAAATTAAACAATAAAGTGTAAAACATGTTGTCAAGTTTGTCAAGATTTTCATTCGTGTTTTTTAATGACTTTCCTTTTTGTCATTTCAAGGCAGATACTATTTATTATCCTGAGAAATACATCAGGAATTTCACCCTTGTTTAGTGTCCTGAAGACTAAAACTCGACTGCAACACACTACCACTATCATTATCATATTTAATACATTATAATTTAATTAATGATCCAACATCTGAACACCCAAACATTACGTCCATATGTGCTTTTTGCATTTGTCCTCACATTGGCATCATCATAGCAATAATAATGATGTTGGACACTAAGACTGGCCCTCCAGGAACTAAAGGGCATGTGCAGGATCTGCTGGAGGTTAGTACATGAACATAAGATGCAGTCAGGGATTCTTAGCAAAGTACTTGATGTGTGGCCGACAGGTTTATAACTGGGTGTGTGTGATTAGAAAAGATTTTAGCTTCTCAGTCTCAGGCCCAATTGATCTTACAATTCTGTGGGATTAAGACATGCAATTGACTCTATTCAAGTTGTGTTCTTCTGGCATTCACCAAACCCAAATATAGTCATTAGACTAATGATTGTGAAAGATGACAGGTCTAAGTGTGCTGTGTTTTATCAGCTCCACCCAGTGCTTTTAACCAAATCTTGAAATGTTAATTAATCCCCTCAGCAATGTTTTTCAACTTAGATGTATTTACTTCACAACAGTTGTACTGACCGTGAGCTGTGGCCATTCTATCAAGGCAAAATCTAATTGACTTGTTGAAAAGGTTATGACTAGTCAGCCTAAATTTTCCACCAAGGTAGTCTGGCCTCATAAGAGGTGTAGTTAGGTGTGATTTTGTATCTACCATTACCCTGCATGCCTTTAGACTGAAACCAGACCATTCAGAGGAAACCCACACAGACACAAGAAGAACATGCAAACTTCACAGAGAAGGAACCCAGATCGCTCCTCCTGGTAATCAAACCCGATCCCATCCATTATTAATCTCTGAACCGATACACTAAGAAATTTTGATGTGTATCTGGAAGGCAACCAAAACAGTGCCATGCAATAATTCCCTTTGTTGGTTAAGCCTGCCTGAAGTCAGCAGGTGAAGGCACTCTGATCAAGCTATAACGGGCATAGCCTGTGGCTGCTCCAACACAGAACTATGTGTTTTTGCATCTCCATCAGTGATCATGTCTGGGACTTTGCCAAAATAATGTCCCTAAGAGCAGTGGAAAAATGTTCCATCCTGTATTAGTGTCTATCCTTCTTTTCATGACTAATGCAAACGGGTGTCCTCCACCAAAGCACTAAAACAAACAAATCTTTTGACAATAGTGAAAAGAGGCACCAGGGGAGTAAGAATTTAGTTAAGACCTATTGAGGTACCTTAAAGTAAGGAAAATGCTCCGTCATGAAGCTGTAGATCTCACTGACGGGCAGGCTGCCAGTCCTGCTATTCCTTAGAGCCATGAAAATGAGAATGCTATAGAATTTGAAAGAAAGGAAAACATTTTAAACAACTCATCAGTCAACGGTTCATATTGATGTTTGTTCTAGATTTACACAACATGGGCAATTAAACTTTGAAAGCCCGAAGAACAAACCTCATGAACCAAAAGAACATAAGGTACTGATCTTAATGCTTATGCATGTGTACAAATGTGTGGTACTGTATATTAAAAACCATTCAGCCCTGAACTCCAGAAATGATCAAGTGCCATGATCTGCCAAGGCATCGTAATATGAGCCTTTTTATGACTGTATGTTTAGAGAACTGGGGTTGCTGGTTCAATTCACAGAGCCGACAGGTCACAACTGAAGTGCCATTGAGCAAGACACCCAACCCCTAACTGCTCCTTGGCGCCGTAACTAGGGCTGCCCACCGCTCCAGGCACGTGTGCTCACTGCCCCCTAGTGTTCACTAGTGTGTATATGTGTGTTTGACTGCACGGATTGGGTTAAAATGCGGAGGACAAATTCCACTGCACAGTGGTGAAAAGAGTATTCTAAATTTCAGTCAAAATGAAAAGGCAGAAACTTTCAATATAATTCAATTATTAATTCAATAATCAAATTATTGCTTATTTTACCCCTGCTTTTTTCTGGTCATGGTCAAAGTGAGTCTGATTCAATATGCAAGAGAACAATAGGACACCACATGGACACAGAAAGACCATGCAAATGCCACACCGAAAGGACCTTAGCTGCCCAGTCAGGCTATTGGCAAAATCTTACTGGCACCTTACTGACACCTACTGGCGGGAGGCATGGTGGCTTAGTGGATAGCACTGTCGTCTCACAGTGAGAAGGTCCTGGGTTCGATCCCCGGGTGGGATGAACTAGGTCCTTTCTGTGTGGAGTTTGCATGTTCTCCCTGTGTCCCCGTGGGTTTCCTTCGGGTACTCCGGTTTCCTCCCACAGTCCAAAGACATGCCACCAGGTTGATTAGAGACACTGAATTGTCCTGTAGGTACCTGCGATGGACTGGCGTCCCATCCAGGGTGTTACCTTGTGCCTTGCGCCCGTTGAAAAAGCTGAGATAGGCTCCAGCACCCCTCCCCGAGCCTAATTAGGATAAGGGGTTAAAGAAAATGAACTGAACTGAACACCTACTGGCAATGGAATCTAAACACCGAGCATGGCCCCAAATACATGAATAATCTAAAGAATGTTATCCCATCTTCCTAAATATTGTTGCCTTTTAAATAAAAAACATCACGCTACAGTCAAATGAAGGTTTAATATTGGTTTCTTAAAAACTACCTGGGTAAATAAATTGCTTTATCCAGCTTATGCAAAAAACTATTAAGCTGACATTTCTAAGCTGATGGTTTTTAGAAACAGTTTATTACACACCTGCATGCCTCAGGGAGGGATATGTCAAGGACAGGTATGTTTTTTTAGTTTTTTAATATAACTTAAAGGAAGTGTGAAGGTTCATATACGTACCTATAGGAGTAGATGGGTTTGGGATAGGGTAGCTGGACTGAAGTATCCTGATTGGTTTGTGAAGAGATGTTTTGGTATGAATACCGTGAGCTGTTCTCTAGTTCTCCAAACAGGTATTCACCAGAAAACTGAAATAAATGTATTATTTTAGTAGAAAATTATATTTAAAGCTTTTGCAATCAAATAGCCCAAACAAACTCTATTAATGTGGTCAAATAAAGAGGTCAGCAAATTCGAACAATCCATAAC
>JAYDZG010000021.1:5161210-5171942 GCA_034509265.1 Microcambeva bendego
ATGAAATACTAAAAATGTGATTTTGAAAGCGCAAACCTGGCACAGATCCATGACGATGCTCTCATGAATCTTCTGCCACAAGTGAGCCCTAAAGATCTGGATCAGGGAGATCTTGAGGGTTGGAATTTTGCCATGCATGAAGATACCAGTCAGATCCAACTGCACTTGGAAACCGACATACACCTGGAAGAACACAAACCATGAGTAAGAGCAAGAGTGAGAACATAACCGAAGAGACTACATTCAGACAGGATGCATACATTAGCTCTGTTGATGGTGGGAGACCACCAAAGGGTGAATCGTCGATTTGGAATCTGGTTTAGACCAGATCTTTGAGCATTGGTCAGCTTCTTCCACTTCATGGACTCTTCAAATCCACTGGCCTTTTCCCTGCAGAGAGAAAAAAAAATATCTGCGGTTATGATTGGTCCCCGTTTAGCTCTACCTTCTTATAGCAGGAAATGTTGAATAGAAACTTGGGTGGCACGAGGGTTTAACACTATTGCATGCCACTGGAGTCAAGATCTGGCTGGGTGTGCAATCAGCAGCAGGTTTAGGGGCATTGAGGAATTGAGAACCCCTTACCAGAAAAGCCCTTCCCAGGTGGGGAAGTAAGTTCCTTTGAAAAGAGTGTGCTCCAAAATTCCCTCAACTCCTCCAAGAGCTTGGATCATGTCTGTGCGGTAGTTGTTCAGGTTCCACAATTTACCATCATGTCGTTGGTGAGTCCACCAGAATGGGTTCTGCTTTAGAACCTGAGAACAAAGCAAATTTTAGATGTTAAGATCCAAATACAAAGAAAACTATTGCTGAAAAAAAAAAAAAAAAACATCTGTTCGAACCTGGTACTGCTTAAAGTCTGTTCTGACTCTCCATCCCTTGTCATAGGCCAATGTGTGCCTGTCTTTCTGGAACAGCGTATTGATGCGAGGAATACCTCTGTCCCATGAATCCTCCAGATCCTCAAGTGTCAAACGCCTATGACAACATAAAATAAAAAATAATTAAAAACAAGAAATGAAAAAGTCTTTCATTTGGATTCAATTGTTCGTCATTAGGATGTACCTGTTCTGGGCGATGGCTTCCTGTCTCTTCAAAGCATATTCTGCCCAAACTCGCTGCGAGTCGATGAACTCGCTCTCCCATGGCTGGATGTAGCGATAGAGATTAGGAATCAGCTGATCCTCCTCATGACTCATACCAGAGCGGAAATGCGTGATGCCCACATCTGTCTGTTTGGACCACCTAAGGACAAACAAATTTTTCATTCCTCACCTCTAGTTGTAATAAATGTAAAAGATTGTTTTGTGTTTGAATAAAGGACTCACCTCAGGTCAGACTGAGGGATGAGTACGTGACCCATGGACAACATGCCCAGACCTCCCAGCTCTTTGGGGGTGTAGAAGACCACAGGAGGGAAACGACTGGGCATTTTGGAGTTCAAACCAATCTTGATACGAGTCTGGATCTTGTTTTCACACTTCACCAGTAGGTCCAGCAATTCTTGAGTGTTTACCACGGCCTCTCGGAAATAAGTCATTAAACCAATCAGAGCCGTATTCCATTTGTTTACGATCTGAAGGGAAGTGAAACATGGAAAACTATTAGACCAGGTAATGTCACACACAATCAGTTTTGCTAGACACATTGCACAAGCTTACAAAATCTGGCAACTCAATTACTACACAATACATGCTTAGTATATATACTGATTTTTTTAAGATACTGGATTCCCTTCTTTCCACAACGCTATCAAAAAAGCTTCAGAAAGCTGATATATGAAAAGTAGATGTATTTGAACGTGTGTGTGGCATCTGGCAACAGTTTATGCCTAGTATTTGTGACTGTGTCCCCTACCTTGGTGAATGTGGTAGATCCAGAGGCCATGAGAATCTGTCGGACTCTGTTATGGAACCTCTGCATCGATTCGTCATCCACTCGCAGGAAACACTGGGCTGTCCTTTCTTTGGTGACCTACGAGCAAATAAGGGCGGTCAAACCATCTGATTTAAAACACTACAGGCAACTCAGTCCTGATGATAAACCAACCGACCTCATTCTGTAGGTTCCACACACCATCCTTGTGTGTAAACTCCTCATAGCTGGTGCGGCATTTAGGCAGGATGCGGCACTCAAACCCACACATGTTGAACAACAGGTTAGGGTTGTCTTTGCTGTACACAGATACAAAGCTGTTCTCCCACTGCACAGTGGTCACCGAGCGAGGCAGTCGATTCTTGATGTCCCAAAACACAGCGCGACCCCTTCATACGTGACGGAGAAATTGATTGTATAAATACACACCTTATAAAATAAGGTTGAATTATATAAAGCATAGATGGGATTTAAGAGTACTTACAGGTTAACATCGTGCTTCATCAAGCGCATCCTGGCGTCTCTGGGCCAGCACTTCTTATTGTTGTAACCTACGATGTTCTCATTGTTGGGATCGGGGTGCTCGGTGAGATAACGCTGGATAAGGTCCCTGGCCTCATCAGCAGAAAACCTGAGCGGATAAGAGACATGTATTTAATACTCCAATGTTAATCACATTTATTCAAATGTATGACGGTCATTATTAACAATAACTAAACACAGGTGCTGTAATTCCTGTATGTGGCACTGACCTGAAGAACATGTGGATCCGATCTATGTATCGGCAGTAGAGGCGAATTGGATGAGCGCTCTCAGTAGTACTGTCCTGGAAGCTGAGGAAATCATTGGGCATCTGTGGTGGTCCGGCCATTTCACTGGCACGATGCAGACCCAAGACGAGCAAATCCATCACAAGTCCATAGTACTGTACAATAAAGGAGGCAAACTGCAGGCCTCGGATAATGCCATATGAATTGGTGTGGTTCATGTCCTATATTAAAGAAACAGAAAAGCTAATTAACAGTGTTAAAAAGTGTACTATACGGTTGGATCAGCGATTTTCTAAAAGCTAGTTATTCATATTTAGCAGACAGCGGACCTTGTAGTTGATGACGACGTTGTTCTTGGCCGTCATGTAATCGGCAATGTTGTGGTCGACAATGAGACGCAACAGCCTGTTAAGTAGAGTCAAGTCGATCTTCTCGTACATCTTCTCGTACCGAGATTCCAGCATGACGTTACACTCTCCTTCTGCAGTCTCCCATACATCCTGTAGGTTGTTGATTCCTAGAAGACAGAATTGAATCACGTGTAGATGAATATGTGACAGTCTGAACATCGAGTTCAAGCAGAACGCGCGCCAGGCAGGCAATAAAGAGTCGGCGTAATTCCTAACCTTGGCACCACTTGTAAACAAGCAGTGGAGGAGGTTCTGTGTCAGCTGGTTTGATCCAAGGTGGGAAAAGTCTGCGCTTGTCAGCCTCGTACCACAAATACTGGTCCAGGTAGGCATCTGTAATTTTCTCCAGAGGCTCCACGTCATACACAGGCACCAGATGACTGTACAGGTCCATGAATTCAATGCCCACCTGTAGAGATGCCAAACATCACTGTGATTCATGGCAAGATCGAGAAAATTGTGTGGACGTTCAACCCCAATTTCAGGTATATCAACAAGGTGTTGTAATTCATGTACTCGCCTCTTTGAAGGCTCTCTGGGTGAGCAGGTGACGCTTGATCCTCGAAAGAGCCTCGTGGGGGTTGTCGTACGCCTGCTCAATCAGACCCAACTCTTCACGCTGGGACTGATTCAACCTTGACTTCACACTAAGACACACAAATGAAAATCATTCCTAAATGACATGCAGTTGGACAGGCAGACAATAATTAGCAGTTTGTTAGATGAATCAGGCAAGTAATTTGAAGCCACGGTTATATTATTGTTTTTGAAAATATATGTATGTCTACTGTACACAGATCTGGTGTTAATTTAGATCTGATAACTGGAGAGACAAATTAAACACAATGATATTTTAATATACTGACATTGTAATACTGAGCTGGTTATGAACGTTCACTACCAGCTATGATTTAACTTCATGTTAATCGTACTGTTTCACAAAACTGTTAGTAGTGCTAACTTATGTTCATCAAATAAAGCATGATGACTCCAAAAACATCTCCAATATTACAACATATTTAAATGTCCACTGATGAGCCTTGATCATAGTAGCCAAGATTGTAGTTCTTGGCATTTGTTGTAGTTCTTTCAGCTCAACTACATCTGGTATAGCTCCTTGGATCTTTTGTTTAACACATCATTCAGTGTAATGCCAAGATATTGTCAAAAAAGGGATGTTTAAGGATCCTAAAAACTGACCTGTATGCTTCCTTGAGTCTCTCCAAAGCCAGAATAAGCAGTTTGGTATCGTGCTTGTAGGAGAGAGGAGGGAAAGGAATGGGAGAGAAGCGCCGACTCTCCAGCCAGTGCACTGTGGTGGTATAGATGGCCACTGCCTCTTCTGCTGTGATGTATGGACCGTCCTGACAAGACCAAACACACCGTTACGTTCCTTCTTTCTACAGCCAGGCTAACGGGACTTGCAATAGGACGTATCCGTTGCTTTACCTTTAGGTAGTTGTGCTGTCTTTCCTGCTCAGCCTTCAGGTAGAGACGTGTGAGGCGGCCGAGGTTTTTCTTGCAGACGGTTTTGTCCACTGTTGCTCCTCTTCGGATTCTCTCTCGGTTGTAATGTGCAGTGTTGGTCCACCAGTCCGCTTTGGCCTTCACATAGCGCAAGATCATGTTCTCGATGGGAGTAGGAAGGCCTGGAACCTGAAATGTTGACGAGGGTTCAGCGGGTACAAGTAAACTACATTTGCTCAGTTTTATTAAGAAAAAAAACAACGATTTGCAAGTACCTTCCATGGAATGTTGGCTTTCCAGCACCTCCAGGACTCACTGAGGTGCTGCAGAATGGTCCTGGCTTTGTTTTGTTTGATGCCCTCGGGCATCATGTCTAGGATGTCATGCATTACAGCTGCTCTCAGTTCCAAGTCGAAGTGAGACTCCACTCGCTGCTTAGTCACGGTCTTCGCAACTCCCTTTGAGTGTCGGCCTAAGAATCACCAAAAGAGCAAATTTAGAGATCCTAAATCATACAGAAGTGTGTCCAGATAACATTATTGTAGTTTTATGATAAGCAGATATTTCCTTTCATACTGGAGCATTGTCCATGTTCTTTCTCACAAACCCACATATGCAGAGATTACCAAACTTCAAACCTACTTAAGAGCAGAGTCTTGTTTTAAATGTGGACTGGTTCAACCATTACATATTGTAAAGTTTTCCTAAAAGTATTTAAAAGTTTATAACAGCAGCCGGCACATGAACACTGAAGATTTTTGCTGTGCCATCAACTGGAATCAAGCATCAGCTCTTAGAAACAACATTAAACCAACAGCATTCATCAATGGTCCTTTGTTGGTTATTAGTCAACAAGTGGATTTTTGATGCTACTACACTGAACATAATTTACTACCAACATAATGAAGTAAAATTGCTTGCTTCAAGCACCTACACCAGTACTTTCTGTAAACAAACCGCATTGATTTACCTTCAAACTGCCTGGCCAGCAAGTTACCAAGCCATCTCTCCAACAGAGGAGTTATGCCCCTCATGAAAAACAGCCAGACTCTCCACCCTGGAGCCCAGAACCCACAACCGGGACCCTTTCCAACCGGACCCTGAAAACATAAAAAAATAAAAAAATAAATAGAAGTCCTATCTCTAAATTGTTATTGCATTTGGTCTTTAACATCACACTGACCGTATTGAAGCGATAGTAAACGAGATGCTTCAAGTCCTTGCACATTCTGATTTGCCTCATGAGTTTGTACTTGTAGCGATACATTCCAGTCAGCTGACCAACATGGGCAAAAATGTACTGCAGCCCATCAGCCAACTACAACACAAACAGTACAGCATGAGAAGAGGCTCAGAGAAACTGGTTTATAATACAATATAAGCCATACAGAAACAGAACAGCATTAGACGAGGCTCAAAGAAAAGACATTACAATATAAGCCATAATCTTGCTGGTACAGTTTTCTGGTAAGATGTACCTGAAAAGCATCAACGTTTCCCAGTCTGTACTGCACATGGCTGTCAACCACCAGTTTGCTTAATCGGAGAACCTCACGGCACAAGTGGAAGGCATTCCCAAATCTGGACTTCTTACGTTCCTGTCATGATGAAACAGTAGCATGCATGTTAAAACCATAAACGCTAACATTTTTAAATCATGCTGCTAAGGAATTTCAAATGCTCACAAGCAAGAGATACAGAGTGTCAATCCCAAGTACATCTTCGTATAGACGCCACCATGAAATGTAGCTCAAGCTACATGCGTTTTAGTTGGCTCATTTTACTTTTAACTTTCGTTAAGTAATTTTTTTTTTTTAATCTGGTACCCATTACGTGTGAAAATACTAGAATATTATGACATGGGGATGTTATGATACACTACTCACTGTGATACTTAAAGTTTCCTTTTACCATTTCTTGTTAGAAAGATATTAATTGTATTTTATTCATTTAAACAATATGTCCTTTCATTTATGGAAGTAGTTGCAAAACTGAAAAATAAGAGATCCATTTTTTGTATTGACTATTAGTAGTAAGAGTATTTATTTTTATTATTGTAATTAGCAGTTGTAGTAGTGTGCATTATTGCTTTATTATTGTGTTTTAATTGGTGCAATCATTGAGGTGGTTGTATTGGCCATTATTATTTTTCATTATTGTAACAAAATGGTCAGTATTAGTTAATTTAAACCATAAAATTATTTCTAAAGGTACTTTCAAAAAGAAAAGAATATAACGTCAACACCCCCTGCTGCATAAAGTGAATATTGATTCAACTTAAAAGAATCATCTAAATGAATCGATTCCCAACAGAACAAATCCACTGCTTGCTTACTTTTGTGGTGAGGGTCTTCACAGGCTTCAAGTTAAAGTTGTAATCCAAGTGCAAGTAATTGAGGTTCTTTCTGTGAATCAGCAGGTTAAGCATGTTGTAACCCTGCCGGCACACCTGAAGCCCAACTTCTACCCAATCTAACTTTGTAGACTGGAAGAATTTTGTCGCTTTGAAAGAACGGAAAAGGTACCTGAAAGCAGAGTGACAGGTTAAGTTTAAATACTACCAAAACATGTATTGCTTGATCACACTACTCACCTCTTCTTCTGTGCTTTAGGTGGTCTATGCTTTAAAGCATTGAGCACATAGTACTTTAACAGTTTCTGGTACGAGACACGTACTTTCACTGGCTGGCCTGCAGGGCAGTGTTCACGATACCTACAAAGCGGGGGAAGAATGAAGTTTATTAAAGACAAAAACACACAATAAAGTTTCATTGACCGTACTTTAGATTAAAACGCACCAGTTCTTGCACAGTGGAATGTCAATGGCACGCCGTGTTCTTCCTGACCGCAGGTTGAATGGACGAGGTGCCCAAAGTAATGCAATTCCATTGGCTGTGTTGTCAGTGTACAGAGGCGTCTCTTTGAGGAAGGGGTCGACATACTCGGGAAGTTCAAACTCCTCATCATCATCAGGAAGTGGCTCCTGGCTCTAAAGACAAAAAGTCAAATAAAAAAAATTAAATGTAAGGAAATACAAGTTTTTTTTATCATTATTTAAAAGTTGTAGTAGTATGCATTATTGTTTTGTAATATATTATAATTTGTGTTAAAAAATATATAATGCTGGCACCTCCGGCTGTTTAAAGTGAATAGCGATTCCTCTTAAAATAATTGTCAAAATAAATCGATTCTCCAAATGAACCGAATCGTATCCATTCATTTTTGAATCATTACAGTAGTACAGTATATGTTAAGAGGTATGTAAAGAGGTATCAAACTTGTTGCTTACTTTAACCGAGTGCCTGTGAGAGATGGGATTGATGAGAGGGTCGAAGTAGAAGGCGGGCAGATCTGGATCCTCGGTTTTGATGAACACCACATTAGGCTCATGGTACCTGAATATAAGCATTCATGACTGAGCAGCGAGTCTTTAATAAAACATGTAATTGATTTACAACCGCTTAGGAAACATTTGCTTACCAGGTAAGATGCACATGATGAGGAAGATTGTTGTACAGGTAAGGGAAAGCAATTTTGTACTCAGTCCTAATGGGCTGTCTAATGATGATCTTGTTGATGTCATTAAACTCATTCCAGTCTTCATCTCTGTGGTGAAACAGTTAGTAAGCATAAATAAGTTTCAACATGGCAGAGACTAAACTAATAGAGAATTACCGATGAGTACACTTACTGCAGATTGATGTCCCTGACAAGAGGTTCAAACTTGGGTCCTCCAGGAATGGCCATGTTAAGGGCCTTTGATGTGAAAAAGGCTTTAAGATCAAACAAATAGAAGTAATTGTAATCCACCAAATCGGTCATCAGCTGATTGGCCAATCGATACAGAGTGGACATCATCGGCAGGGTGAATTGCCAGCGTCTGTATGTGGTCCCATTGACGTACCTGTATGGAAGAAAAAACATCACATGGTCATTACATGAACAACTATGAGACCTGGAAACATAAAAACACCACACACACTTACTTGGTGGAGTCCTTCAGGGGCTGATGCTCATACAACCATTCAGCCACAGAGCTGTCCTCATCTGGGTCCAGCTCCATCTGAATGGCTTCCAGAGGCTCCACATCTAGGATGTTATCGGCGTAGTCCAAGGGAGGCTCTTCGTCATCAAATGGAGGGAAACGCATGCGCTTGAAATGCCTTCGATCTCTTTTCTCACGACGCATCATGATCCACATAGTGCTAGTTTATAGAAAAGTCAATGATGCAGGATTTAACAACAGCACAGTTGCAACCTAGATTGTACAATAATTGCATAATTTGTCAGCATTTAAGGTGATTGACCAAGCTATTGAAGCAGTTTACATTGAAATGAGCTTAGTTGTGCGTTCTTAATATTCTACTTTAATTAAACATGTTTCTTACCCCCACTGTGAGATGTAGACTGGCTCAATAACCCAGGGAATTTCATTGACGAAGGAAATGGCTCCTGTGATGTGGTAAAGCACTGGCACATCTCTGATCTGCTCCCAGGGCATGGGCATGTTCTCCAGTAACTTAAGAACTGCATGAGGCATGTACTTCAGAGCACTATCAAAAAAGATGAAGAGAAAGACAAAATCAATATTATATAACAACATACACTGCCCTTTTTCAGCACATGAGCACTACTACACTACCATAAACACACTAAATGTTAAGCATTCGTTTCCTTAAAACAATTCAATTGTAACTAACAAAACTCTTTACATACCCAAGGTAGACTCTTTTGTCATGACGGAACTTTCGGTTAGTCATGTCTCCATGATCCCTGATAATTTTGCGCACATGCTCGGGAGGCATGTCCTCTTTCTGAGCATCCACAAAGCCAAATTTTCTCTTCTCCGAGTACCTTTTCGCCTGTAGCTGTTGCCATTTTCGGGCTGTAACAAACATAGTAATCAATAATGTAAGCAACATTGTTTTACAAAGAAAGCAATGTCTACAACCAAAAGACTGAGGGCAACATATTCTGTTCCCACCTTTTTCCTGCAGTTTCTCCTCAGTCATGTAGTCTGGAACAGGAGCTGGAGGAGGAACACCTGGTGGTAACCCTCCTGGTACTCCTCGGTAAGGAAAGGCAGCTGCCATGGCAGCTTCTACTGGACAGAAAATGTCCCAAAAAGATCAATATTTAAGAAACGTTGGTCAGAATTGCACAATAAACTACTAACTGACAAACTGCCAACTTTGTTATTACTACCTATGACATATCTAACTTAACTATAAAAGACTACCAAAAACAGACTATATTTAAAATTAAGTTCCTTGCAGTATAAATTTAAGGATTTGGTCAGCTGTTTAACACTAATGAACAAGAAAATAGCATTTTGATTATCTACTCATTCACTGAGAATGACATCTAGCATCACTGGTGGTACCAGCCAACCACTACTTTCGTACAAGTGATTCTGATTCATGTTTCTAATGACTCTGTAAGTCGTAAAATAGCAGATATAAAACAGCAAACACACACAATTGTCCCAAACCTTTTCGTGAACTGAACATGTTCTTGACCTCAATTTCCGTGAGGTTTAATACTGATCATAAACACTTAGCTCGACAGCTAGTCCCTATATTGAACCGGCGTAGTATTAGATCTGGAGTGTTTAAAACCGGTTTTGCTTAATAACGTGAAATAAAAAACCCTGAATATACTTTTAAAATAAAAACCATCGCTTAAAATGCAGGTCAAAGTCCAAACAGGCGATATATTAAATTAACTGCTCATTAACCAACTCCAATAAAACAAATACAATTTATTAATTAACAGAATGTAATATACTGAGCAAGCTAACACACACCTAGCTAACAAAAAACAGGCATGAGAATACTGTGCTAATCTACGCATCCTCGGTATCTAATTTTTTTACCTTAGAGAAAAAGGAAAGTTTTTAAATGCACATAAGCTATAATTATAAATGAATACGTTCAAGTTATTTACACGAGTGTGTGTGTAAATGTGTGCAGCTAATCGGCTAGTTGGTGCAACAGACGTAACAATGTCGTGTTTGTGCTAACTATGCTAGCTAGATTAGCTCGCTCTTTCTTTTTGCACAGCAAGTAGAAAAGCATCCTTCACCGCTAATACCCGTTAACTACAACTATTAAAACAAAACAGCAAAAACAATATAAAATCATCTTACTCTGTTCAACCTCGAATTATTTCCAATGTAAGAGATTCTTTTGCCAGCCCGAGTTCTCTGCA
>JAYDZG010000021.1:5193556-5215386 GCA_034509265.1 Microcambeva bendego
TATATAACTTTTATAATATGTTGGTGAAATTAATGATTGAAAAACTTTATTGAAACTCCATTTTTAATTAAAAAATGTAAAAATAATAATAATAATAATTTTAATTTCCATGCTTGAAAAAATTAGGCAATTTCAATTCCTGCTGGATCCCTCTTCTATCACTTCATCATTATAATGAACAGTAATTGTTCCAGTTCCCACAGAGAGGTTAACTATGCATGGAGGAACATGCCAGTGTTTCTGCATTCTTTTACAACTCAAGTTGTTGCCTTGCCCTTACAGTAGAAGTCACTTTTAGAATTTTAAGGAGGTGATCCCCATTCCAATCGGCCAAATGTATCTGTAGGGCGTCTGACCAGGCCGGTGGAACTGGCAAGACTCGAAGAAGGGTGTTGACGGTGACCTATCACTCCTATTATAGTTTAAGTTGTGTTGTAATGAACAGTTGAGTTTGACTGTCAGTAAGCTTTTAATGTGATTATTGTTAACAAAACAATTTGTTGAAGAAGTATGATGGGAAAGTGAAATTCGGGGAGTTTTAGCTCTTATTTGAAGATAATACGAAATTTCCTGTGTTTTTTGTGGATCACACATTAATGGAGGTCTGATGAACATTACATTTTGTTTTTAATATCTCTCTACAAACCACTCTAATTAAATTAATTTCCACAAGGATGTCTAGAGAAGATCTTGGTCTGAACATGTACTGCAGTTCACTGTCATCTTGAACTCTTGAAAATGCCACACAGCTTGCTAGCAAACTTCCATGAAAAGAAAAAAAATGTTTTTTTCTTGTTCTCTTCCAAAGTATATCTATTTAGTACTGTAATGGGACGGAAAATCTTGTGGGAACCCCATGCCCTGCTCCCAGTACTGTGACTTGCCCTTATAAGGCTCTGTAAGTATTCTCAGCACTGGAAAAGAGGCGGAGTCTGAGGCTACATCATCTCTGCCTTGACTGCCTTCTGCTTTCACTTCCTGAGTTGGGAGTGCAAGCTGGCATGGGACTGATACAACCAGGCTGTGCCATGCTCACAGAAGTATGCAGGGCCTTAGGGGTGTGGTTGTGGGGCACAGAGTCCTCAAATGAAGTTTGAGTTTGAGATCCACAACATGTCCTGTCCTGTCCTAACTTACTACATTAGTGCAATATTTTGCATGTAATTGTGGTGAGGACATCATTGTTATTTTTAGTGCCAAGTGTACAGAGCAGTAATTTAATTCAAGTGAACCATTTCTGCGGCAGACCTACTAGGCATGAGTTAGAAATAGATGTATGTGCTTTACCACAAGCTGGCTTGTACATGAGCACAGTGTGGGGAAATTACTTTTGAAGGCAAAAGGAAGATGTAATCTACGTCTCAAAAGTTTCTGCACTTCTTATTGCATTACATCTTCAACCTTTGTCTACTTAGCACTATCTAGCTCCTGGGGTACATGGACGTTAGCTGTGGATAGTTTGTTATTTCCAAGCTGTCACTGTTGAGCCCCCAAGCAATGCCCTAAACCTCAAATTGTTCAAATTGTCATAAAACCATCTGTTAAATCCGTAAATGTAAAATGATGTTTGGCTTTTTGCTTGTCGATGCAACAACTTATTGCTGATTTCTGTGATTGTGGTTTTCTCCATCTCACATGATCATTGGGTTTAAAGTATAATGTTATTTATTAGCCCCCATTAATACCTGGAACTTGTCTCTTCAGCCAAACAATCCCCTCACCCTCTAGTGAGAGCTGTGAGGAATCATGGATGATCATCTCCTTGTGTTTATGCCTGCATGCCAGACTACTTCCTCCCCTTTGGTTAAGCGGGTATTTTCCATAAAGACATTAGCCAGGCACACCAGTTTACTTTCCATTCAGGGCAAAATTTAAAGTGCTGAATAAGCAGAATAAGAGTAACAGCCAACATTGGAGATGAGCATATATATTCAGACTGACCTAACACAAAAAAGAGGTATTCAGAATTTTTTGATTATTCATCTGTGTCAATCACTTTATTTTGGTCAGTGCAGATCAGCCATGTCCAAAGAACCCTGTATGTTTTTAATGAGCAGTATTTAAAAAGCCCAAGTACTTTGCTTCACCTGATATATTTATATCAGATCAACACACATTAACGTGTTACACATTACAATTTTAGTGACATTGCAGTTCTGAGGATTGTCCTGTGGGGTTTCCTTTCTATTAATAAATCCAGTACAGAAGGGTGACTGAGTGTACAGAGAAACAGATGGGCTAAAGTCAGTAACTGTAAACCTATCAAGATAATCCGTGTAGTCACTGTAGCTTATAAAATCAATTCACTGTGTCTGATGGGTGTGCCTAAAGGTGCTCTGTGAGTAGGTAGACTTTATATCGTTTTGCTTGATTTACATTTAACAATTGCTGAAAAATAAACAGCAGTGGATTTCTGCTGTGTTTACACATGTGCTACAGATGCAATGATGAAGATTTGATAAATTTTGGGGAATTTCTTTAATGTATCTGGGATCAGAGCCCAGAATTAATGAGTGAGATTTCATTCTGCTTTGGGAAGCAGTGCTTTCAGGGTAATTTACTGGCTGGTAAATTACCACTATTACCATTAAAATGTATTAGTCATAAAAGCCAGCCTGAGCTGGCATGAGTGGTGAGACAGCATGTCATCAGCCGTAAACAAATGAAATTAGCCATTTATAGAGTAATGCCTTTGATTCACTTATTTTGACAAAAACATCATTTTAATCAAGAACCAACTAGTGTGAGAGTTAGGTGAACTTTGATTTACTTCTTATGACTTTTTTTTTTATGATACATTTTCACTGTCCAAACACCTTGGCCTTTAGGCTCTGACATCACAGCTAGCGATTGGTCTGTTTTAACCTTTTTCTAACCCTATATTTCAGCATCCCAGTTATAAGGGGACCCTGAAATAAGATCTACCTATAACCATTACTGATAACAGTTTATAATATTTAGACTATTTCCTTGGATCAGTTCCAACCTCAGATTTAGTTCTATTTCTTTTTCTTTCCAATTGTTTGCTTTCAGTTCTGCTTTTTCCCAGCATTTTCTCTCCATGACCTGGGGGAAAAAGTGTCTCACACTTTTCCCTGAGCTCCCAGCGCTATTGCCCAGATCCCTGAAACATCAATAAACAAAGACTGACCCATTTTGACCCCGACACCAAATTCTCGTGACTGTTCCATGCTGTTGTTAGAGAGCGAATAGCAGAGTGGACTAAGGCGGCAGTAGGACAGTCAGCTGTGCGTCACCCAGTGATAGAAGTCCAAGTATCATATTGTTTGGCTGTCCACTGTGAAGTGCTGGGTTTACAAAGAGTGACATTTTGCAGCTGGTTTCTTCACTGCACTGCAAGATTTGTCAACAGTTTGGGACTGAATATCTGCACATTCCTTCACATCTGTACCCTTTAGCTGCAGAGTGATCTGATGAGAAGCTGTGCACAGTTCTTAGTTTTTGAATCAGTATTTGATTCCTGGCTCTGCTAGCTGTGAAGTAATTAGATACAACAGATTCTACAAATAGCTCAGCTTAGTGCTGCAGTATAAATAGTTCACAGAGGGGAGGAGGAGGAAGATTAGGGAGGAAGGAGGCGGAGAGAAATACTTTGGAGTGGACTAAATTTTTTTCTAAATTGCATTTAGGTGTGGTTCTGGGCATTACTTGAGTCATTAGACTCCACCTCTGAGAGGTAAAACACGTGGCCAGTCATTGGCCAATTGAGTGGCTGCATATTAGTCTCTGGCTCTTTGATCAGGGCAGTGCAGCTGTTAAAGTGTTGAATATAGAAATATCTAACTAATGAACTCTAAACCTTTCATATTTACTTTGAATGTAATTATGCCATAGAATAGCTTGCCAGTATATTTATCTGATCTGATAAATATAACCATGTGAGGGAAAAGGTCAAGCTGTAAAATGTCTTTTGTCTTTCCCCAATAAGCTTATCTTGCTCCCTCTATATATTATACTTAACATGGCTGATCTGGAACTGCAAATATGGTGTTTCATGCAGAGTGCATTAGAGAATATGTACTAAACAGCAGGAGACACAAACATTGGAGATGTTAGCTGATTTATCTTTAGGCTGACCTTGACAGTAAGCTTGTTTGGGCTAGGTTTTGTATTCGGGTGCAGTTACGTGGCTCTGTGATGGGCAGCTGTGATAAATAATACAGCATATGATTAAGGCCAGGCACAACATGTGAAAGAAAGAAATGAGACATACTGGTTCGGAGTAAAACATTGTAGATAACATTTGCTTGTTTATACAATTTCAATGGCAACCACATTGATGGGCATGGAATAAGGGGTTTAAAACCGGTAGTAAACTTGTACTCAGGATGATGTTTGAATACGTGCAGAATCCAAACCTGTTACTGATTTATGAAAAGTTACTGATAATGATAATGATATTACAAAGGCTAGAGTGATATGTTGCTTAGTAACCACTGTGAATTAAAATTAAGCAAAAACCAAAATAGTCAGTGATAAAAATTATGGACAATTGAATAATAATAATAATAATAATAATAATAATAATAATAATAATAATAATAATAATTTATTCATAGTCAAAAGCTACTCTGCACTGTAAACCATTTTTTTTAATGTTTGACAATCAGGAAAAAAGTTTATTTTTAGAAGTGTTTGTCTCACCTGTTGTGGAACAGCAACTTCACATAGCTGTGTAGTTTCATCTTATCAGTATAACCTTGTTTGAGCAATTTTTTGCTTCTATCGTTAGGTCAAAGAGCTGTCATTTGAATCGACTGTTAGCATTTAATTCAAGCTAATATGAACCTGTATTTTGACTCATGAGTCCTCTTCAGCTGAGTCGTTTGTTTAATATCATACAATTTCTGAAGCTCATGTTGCCATCTCCATTTAAGCAGTCTTTTGTTAAACTATTCTTTTCGATTAAAACAAGCCAGTTTAGCTTATTTCGCATATTAATTATTACACCACCACGAATCACGAAGCTTGCAATAAAACAAACGAATCAAAGCTAAACAACTGGACTCCAAATGTTTGAGTAGCTACCATAATAAACGGCTAAATATATAAAGGGTTTTCTCCTAACTACTGAATTCGGTTGATTCAGCCACAACCATTGCTAGCAGCTCTACAAAAATGATTCATGAGAAAGTTCCTCATTGTATTTCATCAAGAAGGCTATGCTGAACAGATTAATAATTAATAATGTTTTATTACATAATTGTGGAAAAGGCTGTGCATTGAGTTTGTTCTGCAGATTATGTGTCATAATTTCTCTCCCTCGTGTTTCGGTGATGCTGGCATTTCCAGAGTGAGAGAAATGGAGTGTCTGGAAAGCATTACTCAGATTCCTGCAGACGGGGGCTCTGCTTATGCTCGCAGAAAAAGAGAACAGAGGCCGAGAGGGAAGTTTTATTATAGCAAATAGCTGAGACAGCTGAAAGTCCAGTCCAGTCTAAAATTGACACTTGTGTGCCCTACATCTGTCTTCACCAGGTGCTTGTGTTTAACGCAGCACATGTCTGACTCACAATCGTGCTGTCCAGTAGAGGGCGCTGAAATGCTAAAAAGAGCAATCAATGTTTGCCAACACAGCAGGTGGATTGTTGTGTCCAACCTAGCATGTTCAAGGGTAAAAAAAAGTTTACTACATATTTTTAGGTAGAATAGTGAATAGTGCGGGTGTCTTACAGTATTGAGATTTTCTGGATCTGGGTTTGATTTTAGTTTCTTCTTGTGTCTTAGAGGAGTTTAGTATGTTCATGTATCTGCTTGGGTTTCCTTTGGGTACTGTGTGTTTTTTTTACACATATTAAAAAAAGTTTTATATTATTTCCAGGTGTAAGTTGGTGAAGTGCACTGGTTTCCATTGTTTGTTACTGTTCCTACCTTCATTGTAATGTAAAAGATAACTAAAAAATGAATGATGCACAATGTAAATGCAAATTTGAAAATGTGTGGTTTATTTTTGGCATTGATTATGACTTTCTTTATACAGATGCTGTGTTAATCGAAGTAAAGTATTAGCAAGGCAGACATAAACACACATTAACACATTGTCAAGGTGGTGTAATGTAAAGTCTGGACGCATTCACATATGTATGACATTTCATTTCAATTTCATTTTCAGCATTTAGCAGACGTTCTTATCCATATAGTATACATTTTACTCTAGTATATTACAAACTCTGCTGAACCAGGTCAGAGCCCCCCCCCCTTTGTCATGGTGGTCAGCATGTTAAATACTAACAACAACAAAAATAGTAGATTTTTAATTGATTACACCATTTCATTGCATTCTTAGAAATATGCACTCTTGTTAAACAGAATGAAATTAAAGATTATTGTGATGGTGGCTCTGAAGGTGAAACAATAGAAGCAATTGGAGACCAGCTAGATGTGGTACAGTCTGGTAAACCCAATAGATAACTTTCTGGGTGTAGGCTTTGACATCTGATAAATAGAGCCAAAAACATTGTAATACAATATCAGTATTACCTTAACTGTTCAGAATAATTTATAGTATCTTTTTAGACAAATGTCCTTTTTCTGCTTGGTATTGAGTATTTAAAAATCACACCTAATTCACCTCTTTTTTTTCTTCGAAGTATCCTGTCGTGACCTGCATTTGTATATCTATGGAATTAATTTATGCTATACTTATTTGTATGTGCCTGCTAGTACTGACTTGGCTTAATCAGCCACATGTGTGCCAAAAGGTGGAAATTGATCTAAAGTGGACTTTATTAAGTCTCAGTTGCTAATTTATTTAATTGAAGTTAAAATGCTGTCGAATTAATTTGCGCTGTTTCTGATTAGTGAAATTACCCAGGCCTGCTGGCTTGCTTACACTTAGCTAATAAATACAGTTACAAATCTGCTTCTGAATCTCCTTCTACTATAAAAAATATGTGCTGACAAACGCAGCGGGCAGAAATAAAAGAATGCCTTTTCATTTTCGATGTGTCTGTGTGTACTCATTGGCCCTCATCTGGTGGTCTGGTCCAGATGTGTGATGCCTTGCTGCATCATGCCGTGTAGTACTGAACACAGCTTTTAAAGACAGAAACGGTAAAAGACAGAGGCAGAGTGAGCGAGAGAGCGAGTGAGAGAGGTATGGGAGGAGGGGGAGTGTGTCACTTTTCATAGGGACTTGTGCGTTCAAAGAGTTTTCAGAAAAAGAGAGGGGGTATAGAGGGAGAGAAAGGAAAGGAGAAACAGGAGAAGTAATGGCAGCTGGAATGTTGCACAAAGAGCAAGGAAAGCAATGGGTTTTGGAGTGATATTTCTTTTAAAATACTACAAAACAATTAAAAAGAAGAAAAGATGAAGTACCGACTGTTGGTAAGAGTTTTAGCTTTTTAGTTTGCTGCAAGTGCTCCAAGCTGTGGAATAAATACAGTTAAAATTCTCTGTTAGGTGTTTGTATGTGTATATCAGGAGACCTATATAAAGTTGATAGATAAATGTTAGTGCTAAATGTTTGGTTGTGTTCTATTAAGTGCAGACTTGGTGCAGCTATTCATTACAAACTATTCTCTTCAGTAGGTGTCCAGTATGAATGCAATTATCTTTTTGACACTTTCTTGTGTCTTCCATTGACCGTTCTGCCTAGTTAATGTAAAAAAAAAAACAACATTTTCTCATATATTACTGCAAAATCTATGTAAACATTATATTTAATGTCAACTTTGGATGTAAAACTACAAGTGTGATCTTCTAGAATGACCTTGCGCCAATTACACTGCATGAGGGGTCACTGTTTTTAATGATTAATATGGCATAGACAATATGTTTTTTCATTAGATTACGACTCTTAACATCATGTTTCACCCCTATTATTGATGAATCAAAGATGTATAATACATCTGGATTGTTCTCTTGTTTTTTTGCTGGCCAAACTTTAAATACATCTTGATGTCTCCCATACATATTCACCCAAATCTTGATATGCTCAATGGTTGTCATGTTTTGTGCTGAATTGGCACTGTTGTTTCAAATGCTCTACATCTCTAGATCTAATGCTCTGGTAACATAGCAGCCTACCATGCATGCCCAACAAATCCTGGTGCAAATCTCAGTGTTGCCATTGTCTGGCCAGGTATCTACACAGAGATAATTGGCTGTGTGTGAAGGCTGGAGTTGGTTTCAGCCCTGTAAAGGATTGTCACCCTGTGCCCATTGGAAAAACGCTCGACTTATGTCTAGGATGAAGTGGTTAATAATGTCATCCATGTCATGAAGAAAACAAATTTTCAGATATGTCTGTCCGTTTAGATATGATCTCAAGACCATTTTTGTACATTTCATCCTACTGAAATCATAAGCCACAACTGACTCCCCTGTTATTTACATGCCGTAATTTACATTTATACATTCAGCAGAAACTTCCATTCAAAGCAGTTTTCAAAGAAAACTGCTCAGTCCAGAAATATGAGCAGAAATTCTTGGTCTGCCACAGAATTTAAAGTTTCTTTCCGGGTCAAAATACAACACATGTATTATTTACATTTGACTTTGAAGAGAAACGCTCACAAGTGTAACATAACAGTTATGATTGTTTGCGATACTGTTTTATTTACATTACATTGTTTTTGAGGTGTTCCAATGACTCCCCTTGTACTGCTTTGTTTAGCCATTGCACAAGTTTAGCACCAAAGAAAGCTTTACATTGCAGTATTGTGCTAATAATTTACCAACACTTTAAAGATAAAATATTATTTCCAAATGGTTAATTCTGCTCTAACCAAAATGGTGTAGATATATCTTGTGCAGGTTAGTAGTTATATTTTAGTGAAGGGACAGGCTGAGATTATGTCCAATTAGCACACAGTGTAGTATTTATCTGAAAGCTGGTCCATTAGTAAATACATTCTGTACAATTTTAAAAAGCAGATATTTTATGTATATTATTGTCAAAATTATCCTGATGTGCTTTAAGTATATTTTTGATATCTGGTTAACACACATTTGGGCCACTGAGCAAGACTTAGAAATTGCTTCTAGGAAGAAAGGGGAAAAACTAATTGCATGCTATGCATTAGCCCGTGTTGTTCATCTGTCATCTGAAACCATTCTAGCCAGGAGCTGAAGCTAGATGTGAATACTAGGCATTGTTCAGCAGGTTGGCACAAACCATACCTGGTCATTCAACCATTCAAAATACAGCTGAAACTGTTCAGTTTAAGAAAGATTACCTAACTCTCCACAAAGTCAAAAACAAGTTTTTATTGACTGCAGATCGGCAGTACACAGCGTCAATTGTTTTGCGAGCAGGGTTGAGCTGCTTCAGTATCAAATTCACAATTCGAAGTTCAAACTTCAGTGCAAACAGATGTTGTGCCATGCAACTAGTAGCTCCAGATTTGCCATCAAATAAAGAAAGAGGTTTCTGACCAGACAGAGAAAGTGAAAATAAAAATAAAATAATGCAAATGTTTAAACCTAACAAAAAGTGAAACTAACTAAACATTACTAAGAATGCAGATACTAACATCCAACCTATCAATCGGCACACATTTACATATTTTTTCGACTGAGGGAGGAAACTGGAGCTCCCTGGGGAAACCCACACAGACACAGGGAGAACATATAAACTCCACAACCCAAACCTCCCTCTCTGGGGATCAAACCCAGGACCCTTTGCTGTGAGCTGAAAGTGCTACCCGTGGTAATGAACATTATCTGTCAAATTAGGGTCTGAATAAAGTTCTATACACATGATCTTCCATCTCATTTCCCTGCCCACAGTCCAAACCCTTTAAAATTGTCGTCGTTCATACAGCAGTTTAAATTATTTTCCATGCATAAAGATCTTTACTAAACACATTCTACTACAAAAAGTATTTAATAGTTTACAATTGACTAGGTCAGAGACATTGTAACGTATGTGATGGCCTTAAGATATATTAGTCATACATATACCTACAATTAAAAGCAATATCTTCTGTTCTTAGAATGTAGTTTTTACATATTGCAAACCTATCTTTTACATGAAATTGCTCACAGCTGTTTTAGAAATGAAATAGTTTGTATTGGAGCATGAAATATTGGTATGTTGTAATGTCATAGGAAAATCTTAAGAGCCAAATAGGTTTTAAATTTGAATAATGTGTTTTGGAGGGGTTTTAACTAATATTGATAAATGAGCTATAGGTTTGTGCTCAGACTTTTGGGTTCTACTGGAAATTTCTCCTGTGTGTAGGGTGTTGGCGTTTCTGTGTTCACATAGCGATTGTATGTTGTAAGTTAGCACATTGACCTGCTCAGACACAGCCTGTCGCACCTGTCTGTCAACTCTTCCTGTGAGCCTAACACTCACCGAATGTGCGATTGTGTCCTGGTCTAGTCCAGTAATACAAGCCGATTAATAATAATGACACAGTCTAGGCAGTTCTGTCTCTGTAGAGCCAAAATGCAATGTAAACCATAATGAGCTACACAGAAGATCCAGCTGCAGAAAATTACTAGCAGACCTAAAGGCGAAGCTTCTGTCACTTTCTTCTAAAACCTGACAAAATGAAACAAAACCCAACCCGCCTCATATGTCAGTTTAATTGTTTTTGCTGCATGACTGCACACTATGGTCAAGTTAGATCTTCCTTATCACTGCCGAGACCTAGTTACTGTAGTTGTGTTGTTTCTATACTTCTAAAACATTAATAGTATGTATGAAACACTTTTCCCTAAATGACACAATATAAATACAGTCAATTTGTCATCTGGAGACATCGTGTATATATTATATCCTGACAATGTCATGCCAGTTTTTAGTTGAACTGAAGGATGAGTCCTTGGTTGATTAACACTATTTTTAAACTATACTTTTAATTCATTTTAGTGCAGATTTCGAGTCCCACCCTTAGTTCTCATGCACCAGATCTGTACATAACAGTTCATGCAAGAGTCTGTAATGCAAACACTAAATATTTTATAAATGTGTTGATATTGTTTGTATAATAAACAGTGGAAACAGAAATGGCAAAACCGGTTTTTATTTGTGTAGAAGCAGACTGCATGTTAAACTCTACACCTGTGGATTAACACTGCCATGCATCACATCCCAACTCAGCTCATCATCTAATAACACTCATGTTGTCAGGAACAGCCTTAATATACTGATTTCATCTCTATTTATACTATTATACTATTTATACTATTATGTGGTATCAAGTGCATTACTGTTTTTAATATTTTGCTCGGAAGCCCTAAGCTTTTTCTGATGTGTTTGTATACATCCTAATTAAAGTGAATGTTGTTGGTACACATAATGTTCTCCTGTATATGTTTGTTTTGTCCTGTACATGTTGACCAGACATGTTCTATTGATTGCCAAATCTGTATAAACTTTACAATAATAAAGCACAAAGAGTTCTGAGCTAGATAAAAAAACCCACTAACCTTTAAATGACTTAAAACCCACTGTAGAGATTGCCAAAGCTAATTGTTAACGAAAGCTTTATTTTGTGACCTTGAATACCGTAATGACTGAAATTCTATAAAGGTATTATCCATTACAGCAGCAGTTCTCTGAAGGTCGGTGACTTTGGAACATGAGAAGCATTGCAGAGATTTATGATTCTGCAGGTTTTCCATCATCGCTATGTCCACCAATCCTCAACGGTTTATACTTGTTCACAACCCCATGCGTACTAAACTCTCTGTGATGGTCAGATAAAGAGCAAACATTGTTCAAAATCTCCTGCCCTCTGGTTCCTTCAAGTTCATGCAAGTTCTACATGCTTACAAATTCAATTAAATGTTACAGTTGAAATTATAAACCCTTAAAATATTTTAACACATTTTTAGCATTTTACCTTTTATCTGCCAGTCTAGTCTTATTCAGTTCCCTAGTTGTATTGTTCTTCTAACAAGCCAATACAATGTTTTTAAGGGCTTGATTTCGGTACATCAGACTTATAACCCGATGTAAAACAGATAAATTCAATTAATTCAGCTGGAGTACAATTGGAGTGGAGACTTGGAGAAAAAGCCACCTGCCAATGTTATATTTTTCCTACCGGTCTGTGTATCTCAACCCCTTTGTTCTTTGTGCTGGAGCACGTTATTTGGAAAATGTGACCTAATGGCATATTGCTGTAAGTTGCTTGATCGATTTGTGTTGACAGAAAAGGGGTACATGGTGGAAACCGGAAATTATGAAAGCAACCTGAGGAACAATAAAGTAATGAGGCAATTCCTGGAGACCAAAACCTTTCTAGTTTTGAGAATAGTCCTTCGGACTTGGCTGAGTTCCTTGATTTTATGTTTTTCGCAAAATTGTTTTCCTTTCTGTTAGAGGACATTTCTCAAATTATCTGATAACAGGTCATAACAAGGTTTGTGACCTACTGGAAACTCCTGTTTAAACATAGCACAGATCACTGTAGTATAAATGCTATCCATTCAATGTCGTAAGGCTGCCTGGTTTAGGAAATAATATGTACTAGTTAATGCAGGGCCAAAGCAGGTCTAAGCTGAGACATTCTAGGACATGAGTCGTTCCATCTGAATAATTGCTGAATAATCATTAACCAAATAAAACCCACTGATACTTCTGGTTAGCTTGAGCTCATTTTAATTCTTGACTCACCAGTTTATGTGGCTTAATCTGACATGGACAAAGAATAATTTTCCCTGAGTGATCACTTGAAGTCCAATGTTTACATTCACTTTAAATCATTATTGGGATTTCAATGGCGTTTGCTTCTGTTCCTTGTTGTGTGACCATATGATTGTTTTTTTGGCATTATTCACTACTTTTATACATTTAAAACTGTTAAGGGTTTGAGTTTCTTCACTGCGTCAGCAACAGCATATTTTGCAATTTAAGTACATGGTTGTTGCCTAGGGAAGGATGCCACACTCCTGGGATTATTTCTTATTGCACAAGCGTGTGGTGCACCAGGGAATGATGCAGGCCAGGTGCAATACTAATAAAACAGAACACCTCTGTGGGGGCAGACACACCCAGTTAATTTAACTGTGGTGAGGATGTGAGCAAGTCACACCATAGTTTTGCTAAGCTGTATGATTTCATAGAGCAGTGGTGTACACATTAGCACTTGTGCCTTATTTAGCTTGGCTCTGTTCGTAAACGACACTGGAGAGGAACGACTGAGGAAGTTAGTAAGGGGCAGACTGAGATAGGAAGACCAGACTCCAGGACTGACCACTGGGAGCTATTATATCAGTGGGTAAGATGACGGATTGAGAATTAAGTCACTTCCTGGCAAACTGCTTGTCTGCTTTTCCAGCTCCTCTGTTCTGGGTTTTCTGGGCACTATTTACTCTTGATGATTTCGTTTCACAGGTGTAGTATCATCTGTCTCACTGCTTTTTAATTAAATGCTCTCTCAGGTGTTCTGTTTCTATCTCACTTGCCTTCTTTCTCCCTCTCGGGATGGGTGCTGCTGTGTCAATAGCAAAACAACGGCCGTGGCAGCTGGTGTATTCACACAATGTGTTTGTGTGTGTTGTTGCACATAATCACACATTTGTTCAGACTGAATGTGTTTGTGTGTGTGTGAATGAGTAAGCATCTCAGATGAAGCTCTTAGATCAGGGTCTCTGCAACATCCATGGTCTAACATACGAAGAAATGAATTAATCTGTAATGAGCGTCTTTTTTTGTCATCTGTTCCCAATTTGAATTTAGGATAAGTTTTTTTTTATAGCTTTTTTTAAACACTTAATAGATTGTTTGGAAACCATGGATGAAGGTAGCATGCAGGAATTGAACCATGCTTCTATTCTGGGGAATAGATTTGAGCTACAGAATAATAAATCTCAGAAAGATGTAAGTAAATCAATCACTTGCTACTTTGTGGTAGTTAAGGTGGAGCTGTACTGTAAATGTGGACCAATTGTTTTGTTTAACTTGTTTTTATTGTTTATATATTTTATATCTCTTTAATTTATATCTATGAAAGTTGTCAAAGTAGAAAAGACATGGGCTGATAGGACTTTTTGAATAAATACATGAATTATTTATGGTACATGCAGTCTAATAATATAATTCTATTTTATATACATTTTTATAGAAATGAAATATTTGAACAAATATTATACAAGATATTTGAATGCATTTTGCTTAATGGTTTATTTTGAGAAGAAAGTCTCCTAGTCCTTTAATGACAAGAGATCCAGAACTTTCACAAAGGGGGTTATTAAAGGGGGTTATAATTATTAAAAATGGTGATTAGATTAGATTAGGGACATGATGGATTAGATTAGGGCCATGAAGGCATCTTGGATTAAATCCGGGTGTTTATTGAATCCTGGTGTTTAATCCTTTAATACTGGTGTTTATTGAATCATGGGAACAATAACACATGATTATACTATAATCATTACATAAACAAGTGTTTGCACTATTGGCTGCATCTAATTACTGGAAAACTGTATATTTCATATACACAAAAGTTTTTGCTTTTATCTAAGCATTATTTTTCATTAACAAATTGTGATTTATAGTGTGCCACGTAACACCATTTATTAAATATACACACATTCTAAGTATAATAAATATGATCTTATAAGATAGCCTACAGTGAGAGAGTTGCTTTTACTAGGTGTAGTTGAAGGAATCCGAAGTAATGTGGAAAGCATGGGCGTTATATCACTGAAATTAACTAACAGCTCACCAACAAATTGTGGCTACTAACGATGTCAAAAATTACTTGATTAACCGACAAAGGAGTGTTTTTTGAAAATACTGTCATCTTTAAAACGTTTTTTTAGATTAATTACAGATAAATAAGGCTATTCCTATTTCAGTGTATACAGTTTGACAGAAAACGCGCCCTACCCATCTTTAGTGCGCATGCGTTCCCTCTGCTTACGATGGCTTTGGATGTTTAAAAATCAGTTCAGACGTAATTGTTTGCATTAACATCATTTCACCATTTAAACAATCAATGATTAAACTGTTGGAATCATTAAGCCAGATGTGTCAGTATGGAGTCTGATTGCATATGAAACTCGTGCACATCTGTGTAACGTGTTTTTTTTAACAAACATGATGTCCATAGATTAACGTGTTTTGTGCTGTCAAAGTAAAAATTAGCCAGTCAATCAGAGGGTAATTGTTAGTGTTGGACTTTTTGTAGTATTGTGACCTTGGCCGAAGCTGCGTCCGAAATTGCATACTTCTATACTAAACAGTAGGCAAAAGCAGGTAGTAGTGTATCCGAATACGTAGTAAGCAAACAGCACTCGGAAGATTTACTGCAATAGTTTTTTTAATATTCAATTTTTATAGGATGCTAGAAGCTTCTCTTTTATTGGTATTCGTCATTAATGAACGATTTAAAGAAATGGTTTAACTTTATTTTTACTCAAAGCTACTAGTCAGACAACATTTTGATAAGCTATACATCAGAGAATGTAAAATTGCAGATTTATTGAGTGTTGTTTTTACCTCATTGTTTACATGAGCATTACTTGTTGACTAAGTCCTGAGGCCAGTCTCAACCTCTTATAAATTTTGCACATCACTTCACCTCATCATTTGATTCTTGTGTGCAGTCTGTCACTTTCGTATTCGTGTTTGTCCATTTGGATACACCAAGTAGTGTCAGGTTAAAATAGATAATTTGAATGTCCACATATTTTAGCAACCTGCTAAAATAATGTGAATTATTTTACATGGTCAATAAACCAATAATCAAATGTAAGGGACTTTCATAGTATGGTTGTGATTGTTTAATGAATTCCTCTCTTCTCTGTATCTTTGTGCGTACCAGTCGGTGGGCAGTGAAGGTGTGCGGGTGATGATGGAGAGCGCCCTGACAGCTAGGGACCGGGTGGGTGTTCAGGACTTTGTCCTTCTGGAGAACCACACCAGTGAGGTGGCGTTTATTGAAAATCTGCGGAAGCGCTTCAAAGAGAACCTCATCTATGTAAGAGTTTTTTCAGACTTCATAAGTAATATAACTACCATAAACTAAGGCTACATTTATACTTTAGGTAAATGTGGTTTACTGAATGTTTTTAACTTTTCGAAACAGACATACATCGGCTCTGTGTTGGTGTCGGTGAATCCCTATAAAGAGCTGGAAATCTATACCAAGCAGCACATGGAGAGATACAGGGGTGTTAACTTCTATGAAGTCTCCCCCCACATGTAAGTAATACAGTAGAGATTTATATGAAAGAATTTTCATCTTAAATCCGAAAAGATTTGGTAAGCCACATTTGTATGTGGTTTGACATCCAGTTAAAACACATTCACAGCATACTTGCTGGACAAGGTAGGCTGCAGGATAGCACACGCCGTTTCTGCCAGTAGTTAAGAGTCCTAACATGTACAGAGAAACATAATATCCTTACTGCATGTCGCAACCACCTGTGTTAATGCACAGTTCCAACAGCGATGAGAACTTTTCTTAGTCTGTTGCATGTATGGCGTTGTCATATTATAGCAAATTAAACTACAAATCAGATTTTAAAATCTGATTTGCTATTTAATATGGATTTTTGGAAGCAAAGTTATTTTATAAAGTACAAATTACATTTTCTCACAAAGTTTGGCCACAATAATTTTAATTACAGATTTGCATACAATGAACTCTTAAATAAATTCTATTCTCTGTGTTTGTATAAAAATAATAATTCATTGACATTCATCGGTTTACTATTCTACCACATTTCTATGCAGCTATGCAGTGTCTGATAATGCATTTCGCTCCATGAGGACTGAGAGAAGGGATCAGTGTATCCTGATCTCAGGTGAGAGCGGTGCTGGAAAAACTGAGGCTTCCAAAAAGGTTCTGCAGTACTTCGCCTTCACCTGTCCAGTCAGCGAGCAAGTCCAGAGTGTAAAAGATCGTCTGCTGCAGTCCAACCCGGTTCTGGAGGTAAAGTTTAGTGTCAGGAAGGCTGTCAGACTTTTTACATGCATGTTCATGCTTGGAGAATTTTACATCTGTGCATACGACAGGGATGCAGAGACCCAAAGACTACATTACCATATAGATCATAACTATTATTCCCTTTCTGATGGTAGTTTCTGGTAGACAGTGTTTGGACTGTAAGGTGATTAAGAGACTTTGTTCCACTGCTCTTGATTCAAGTTATAGTATGTTTTGCACATCAAGCCTAAACTTGGCATTGCACATAGTGATCTCAGACTTCTACACCTGCTTAGCATTAAACAAACGATTCTGCAAGGCTTGTGATTTTTTTTCTCACCTCTTAGCAGTGGCTCTGCAAACAGCGTAATATACTATTAGGACATAACTAATCATTAATACTGATCTACAAACAAGCTTGTAGTTTTTAATGAAAGTTTGTGGGTACTACAATGAGTGTGTTGACATATACTGGCATCTGGTTACAGTTGGTTGTCACTGTGTGATTTGGGTGATTGTGATCACACGTTTTATTTTATATTTCAGGCCTTTGGGAATGCGAAAACTTTGCGAAATGACAATTCGAGCCGATTTGGTAAATATATGGACATCCAGTTTGACTTCAGGGTAAGTTTTGTGACATAGATATGTGTTAGATTTTAATTTACAGGAATATTAGCCATATCAGATCATCAAATATAGATTATTTAATATATATACTGTATATTTAAATATATATTGTTTTTATAATATTAACAAAAATTGTATTTTTATGTTATATTTTAATGAGTGTCTTGACAATTTAGGTGTATTTTTTCCAGCAATAATAACAGTAAATTGCACGGGCGTAAAAGGTATCAGTTTGGAATAATAACCCATCTATATCCACAAACTTCCTCGAGTCTTGAAACTCTATTGTGTATTATTAATAACTAAATGTGGGTATTCTGTTATTTTTTTGTCACTCTGTGACAAAAAAAATGAACCACTTGTGTTAATATCCCTGCCGTTATGTACCTTCGCCACGTCCCTTTGCCATGCTTGGGTTGGGTTGTGCTCCTGTATCCCCGTGTTTGTGTATGTTGGATTATACCCGTGTTAGCGACCCGCCATCACTCCCACCGGCTATCCCCATTGGCAGGGTGCTCCAGTAGGAGGCCACATTCTAAACTATCTGCTGGAGAAATCTCGAGTGGTGCACCAGAGTCACGGGGAGAGGAACTTCCACATCTTTTACCAACTGATCGAGGGAGGTGAGGAGGATCTGCTTCGGCGACTCGGCCTGGAGAGGAACCCACAGCAGTACCAGTACCTCATTAAGGTGAGAAACAGTGTGATCGTACCTCAGCGGTTTAAGAAGTTTTTTTCTGCACCCCTGGCGTTTAATAGAGGAAGTTAGGAGTAACCTCCTCTTCCTCTCTTCTGCTGAGTGTATGTATGTGTCTCTCTTTTAAGAGTGCTCTGCAGGGGAATTAAGGAGAAAGACACACACACAGTCTTACAGCTAATTACTTTAATGTGCCAGAGACACTTTTAATATTAAACAGATCCAGACTATACTATAATACACAATATCCTAATACTGAGCATGTTTCCACACTATCTTAATGTTATTGTGTGTGTTTGTATTACAGGGAAACTGTCCCAAAGTGAGCTCTATTAATGACCGCAGTGACTGGAAAGTGGTTATAAAAGCGATGAACGTTATCGGCTTCAGTGATGAGGAAGTGGAGGTAAGAGCTGTTCTTTAGGTGTGAGGAACGTATCTAATACAGTTGTTTAAATAATTTAAACACATCTTTCTCTTTTCATGTCTTTCTGTCTGCAGGAGCTGATGAACATTATTGCCAGTGTGCTACACTTGGGGAATATCCAGTATGGCAGAGAAGAGAGCGGAAATGCTTACATTACTACAGACACACAGATTAAATACTTGTCAAGGGTGAGAAACCAACCCTGTTACACAAAGTACACTGTACATACGGTTCGCACATTGTAGGTGCGACTACAGTCACAATTCTATGAATAACTTGTTAAAAAGGTATAAAGATTGTGTTTCAATTCACTAGCTCCTTAACTACTAAGATCTCAAGCTCTCAGGTTCGAATCCCAGGTCCCATCAGCAGTTATTTGTGTCAGATTGTTTCCCCGTTGCTGTTGTAACTGTGACTTCTGGCTGGTGTCTACATCAGAGATGGATGATTCGGAGGCAACATTGCGTGCTTCTGAGTAAAAACGAGCACCTGGCGACTGCACACTGGTCAATGGGGGCACGTGATGGTCTGTGGCTCAGGGCTAGGGTGTTGCAACAGTAGAGGACATAATTGGAGACGGCTATATAAGGAGGAATAAAGAGAAAAAGTGAAATAATGTCTAAGTTTTGATGCAATGCTTTCTTTTCTGTGATAGTTACTAGGTGTGGAAAACTCTGTTCTCAAAGAGGCTTTGACACATAAGAAGCTTATTGCCAAAGGGGAGGAGGTATGATACTGCTTATTCTCCACACCACCTTCTGCAATCATGCTTAAGTGGATTGTAAAGAGGATTAAAATGTTATTCTTATGCGTCATTCATCCACTTCATTTCACTTTTGTGTGTGTTTTACAGATGATGAGTCCTCTGAATCAGGAGCAGGCATACTCTGCGCGAGACGCTTTATCTAAAGCTGTATACGGCCGCACCTTCTCCTGGCTTGTGAACAAAATCAATGCCTCTCTCTCGGTACATTATTCAGTATTCTGTTAATCCAGAACTCAATATGTTTGTCGAATCATTACAGTGTGTAGACGTTTGTAATGCTGTTTGAGCAGGGCTGAAAGAATTGCCGATATGTGGCTCCCCCTAGTGGCGCTAGGTCAAAATAACTTTTAAAATGCTCATAAAAAATTGTGAAAATGCTGGGAAATGGGTACAGGCTGTTCCATGTAACTCCTACATTGAATACCACTCCAAAAACGTCGGTCTTTATTTTACAGAGCAGTTAAAGTCACATTGTATATTGATCTATCTACGGCACCGACACTTAGAGTGATTATTTGACAGCCTGCTAGTCACTGTTAGTGATCTGTGTTGTAATTTTTCACAGGATGATTTCTTCACTAGTAGGAATACCTCTGTTATTGGCCTACTGGACATCTATGGGTTTGAGGTTTTTCAGAACAACAGGTGTGTAACGAGTCCTCAGTCTCCACGTTGTTGTTTTTTTTTCATTTAAAATGAACATGGGATTTCAATCGTAGTACCAAATGATGCCTCTCGTTTTGTATTAATAGTAAGAACGTTATCATCTGTTGTCATCTTTCTGTGTGTGTAGTTTTGAACAGTTCTGCATCAACTACTGCAATGAGAAACTGCAGCAGCTTTTCATCGAACTCACACTCAAATCAGAACAAGATGAGTACGAAGCAGAGGGAATTACGGTAAAACACTATGCACTTCATCTTTTACACACTAATAGATACTCTGTATATATAGCAGGTTAAGAAGTATTCAGACCCAGAGACTTGATTTGTTTTTTTTGCGTTGATTTATCATTTTATTTTCTTGTTCACCTGACCACTGTTTGTCTGCCATTTCAAAACGTTCTGGATACTTTCTGAATTCACTGTATATCCTGTGAACAGAGCAGTGTGAGTTTGCGCCTTCCCAATTTCCTAAATTATTGCTGCATGTAATAGACATGAACATGCAAAATATTTCAGTGTAGCCAAATTAAAACAATTATGCATTGAAGTCATGGCACCGATTAGGCTTATTGGATATTAAATAAATAAGTAAATATAGTTTCTCACACACTCATCCCACACATTTCACATCCTGACATTTAGGCTTTTGTGTACAGTATTGTGGGAGAGAGGATTTCTCTGGCTGGATGCCCAGTTTAAAGGGCACATTATGGGAAGCTGTGTAATGCCAGTTATGTTCTGTGTCATCTCTATGATAATATCATAATCATGCAGCATCTAAAAATCATCTCGGCTTTTATCAATAATAAAAGCCTTTCTGTGACCACACATTTTAAGTGGGCTGATGTTGAATTCCCGACATTGTGTAAATATACGTAGTTCTAATTGAATAAACAGAAACTTGAAATGCATTAAATTAATGTCGTTCGTTGTTTTTCCATTTGCAGTGGGAACCTGTGCAATATTTCAACAACAAGATTATTTGTGATCTGGTTGAGGAAAAGTTTAAAGGCATCATCTCTGTTTTGGTAAGACAGCTACGTGTTGCCCGTGTGTAGCATTTTTGTTTCACTAAAACTGTGCATGCTAATTCTGCTTTTGTCTCGGTCAGTGTGTCTTTTGCTGCTTGTTTGTTCAATTCCACCTTTCTCTTCTTATAGGATGAGGAATGTCTTAGGCCAGGTGATGCGACTGACCTCACTTTCCTAGAGAAGCTGGAAAACACACTGGGCGGTCATGCACATTTCTTAACGTCAGTCTCTCATTCAGCTTTGACTTATATAACCTCTTATAAAAGTCTTATTATGGTAAAAAGTGGCTTAAAATGTCGAACAAAATGTAGCCCCTCATCTCCTTTTCCAAAAGGACAATCAATTACAAAATCATAAATGCTGTAGGTGGTTACTTTTGGAATCACATTTTTCTGTTTAAATGAAATATTGTATGAATGGCGTTCTGGTGGCACAGTGATAAGCTATGCTAAGCCACCACTGCTGGGATCTAGAACTCTTCACACAATGGTGAAATAAAATCTCATATGGTTCTTACTTTGAGAAAACCATTTGAAGAACCTCAGTATCTAATACATGTGATTGTGAGTGAAAGGGCACATATTGCCATTTAAATAATCTTATGGAAATCCATAATGATGAATGGGGTGGGACTGTTTCTGCCCTTAAGATTATTTCTGGTGTGCACCAGAACCATTTGTTTGATTGTGTGGACAAATGAAAGATGATTGTGTGATTTATATTGACTTAAATCTTTGTTGACAATGTTGAGGTGGATT
>JAYDZG010000021.1:5310637-5323001 GCA_034509265.1 Microcambeva bendego
ATGTCAATGCAAAGCTATAAATTACAAACTCTAATAAGAAAGCCCACTTTTCAATGTAGTGACTTGTGTCCTGTTTTTAGTTTTCAGTGCATTCTTTAAGATTTTATGTACACTTATAATCAGACACGATGTGTACAGATGCTCTTACAGCATTTTAAATAAATAAAAAAGTGGTGACAACAAATTTAAACATCATGATGGGCCAGCTGTAGCCTAGTGGTTATGGTACTGGACTTGTAATCCGAAGGATGTCGGTTCAAGCCCCCCCCACTGCAAGGTTGTTACTGTTGGGCCCTTGAACAAGGCCCTTAACACTTGATTGTTAAACTCTGAGAATGTAAAATGTAATGATGGCCTTACAGGATGCTTTGCAGAAACAAGGTACAAAACCCCCCAAAAATCTGTATGTGTGAGAACATTTGACTGTACAAGCCTGAAATAAAAACCAGACACCTGCATTATGTCATCATTTCAACATAGAGAAGAAAAAACTCCACTACAGGAATAGAGTTTATTACCTCTAATCTGCATTGTCATTATAATAATCTTTACAGATTTAAATTCTCATTTAATGTTGATGCTGTAATTTCACAAACTTTAAACTTTAAAAGGTTAGATTCACAGTGATGGCAAAGGTTAAGAAACCACATCAATTCCGCAAGACATATCACATTCGCAAATACAAACTCTCAGTTGGTTGAACATAAAACACTCGTGTGTTGAGGCCTAGCCCACATTAAAACTTATAAATCTGAAAATGCTTTGTGTTTTTGTCACACTTCTGTCTTCTCATCCACAAGAAGACAACATGTTTGACACAAAGATGAATGATGTTGTATTTTAGACTGGCAGGAAGTTTAGTCAGTCAAATGACCTAAAGCTGGGTTACGACATTATTACACTATTGGGAACTCAACAATGAACACTTGACAAGTTAATTTGCTTCACCACCCAAAGTGTTCAGGTGTTGCAACCAAAAGTAAGACTGTTAAGAAGCTGTCTCCATCTTCTAGGTCATAGTCTAAACTAACAACTAACACAAATGCTAGTTGTTTGACATTTAAAATTCTGGTGAACAATGTTTATCTGCGTTTTAGAAAAAGAGTGGAACAGATCTCAGATTTTTTTTGTTTTAGTGTGGGCTAAGACTTTGGAATAAGCCACAAAAGGCTCATCTCTAGTTAGTGTAAAACTGGTATTTCCATTTCTATTTATAATGATTCATTTGGCAAAGACACACATGTGCAAACCCTTCCGATAACAAAGAGTGGACACGGAAAACCAACTGAGCATTGTACTAGGACCTCATTAGTAAAATGTATTGTGCACTGAATGATATGAATGTAAGGACCAGTTGGATATGTTCATTTTTAGAAACCACATCCAGGGCTGAGCGAAATGACAATATTTAGTCGGGGTGTAATATATACCAACGTACTTGTAAATCAGCGTTGTTTCATATTTTTATTTACCGCACACATTTGACAACAAGGTTTTTTTTTCACTTTTTTTAGATTTAGAATAATCTTTTCATCACAGTGCAGTGAAATTCGTCCTTCGCATTAACACTATGGGGCATTGAGCACGGAGCGGAGGTTAACGCTTGCCACGGTGGCTGGGGAGTTGCTAGAGGTTAGGTGCCTTGCTCAAGGGCACATCAGTCATGACCTGTCAGCTCACACACAAATGACCTGGGCTTCCTCTACTGGGGATCGAACCCAGGACCTTCTCGCTGTGAGGCAACAGTGTTACCCAATTAGCCACCGTGACGTAACATGAAATGTCGACTGGTTTATAGTTTCCACACCCAAATAAGTACCTTTTTGGCTCTTACTATATTACAGCTGTGAGTTATTGTTAAGATTTCATGTTTCGAGATTCTATTTTTGTCATGTCGCCCATCCGTAATCACATCCTTACTTAAAGTTTCTTACAGGTAGTTATAAAAGGATTTTTGACCACAATCATTCCACTATAGAGCTTTTTATACAGAAACAGAATGTATTGTGGTCATTAATGAAGTGCTATATATTCAAAGCCGTAAGTGCTTGGATGTGAAAGATGATGAACACCTTTATCATTGTTACTATGCCACTCACATCCTCTAAACCCAAGAAAGGAAGGTAGTATATTATTATTTGTTCACAATATGTGTATAGGTCTTCGTTAAATACCAAATCTCTTAATAATAGTAGCACTTTCTGAATGGATCACTCATGTCATGAAAGCATAAAAAGATGAATGTGGTTGGCATTCATAAAAGTAAAAAATATGAGCGATTGAAACCTGTTAAAAAGCTTAACTCCATGAAGGGACTGTGCTTTTTTTTTTCTTTATCTCAGCCATGTTTCCATCTCTGAATAAATGTCCAAAGCATATTCTGCCCAAAACTCAAGGGTCCTTTGCATTTGTTTATTGTAAATATTTTCCCTCTGGAGTTGCTGATGTGTGTGAATGATGATGATGATATTAATTTGTACAGTATGGCTTTTCCTGCATATCCCGAGAGAGGAAGACCTGTGCAAACGCAAATGAGCTCACCAAGAAGGATGCTGGGAAGACTGTGACAGACCTGCATCCCTTACATTTTCTCCAGGATTTTCCTCCAGAGTTGTGCCATCTTCAGGTAACACTATATTACAGGTTCATATAGACAGCGCAATACAACACATAAGCTTTTTCTGACAACGATTTACAGGAACATTCTGACAGACCGGTCAGATGTCAAAAAACTGCATTGATCAATTTAAATCAGTTGATTTAAGTGGCATATGTTTTTTTGTTGAGGTAAAGTTGTATCATATAGAAGTCATAAGTAGTCCTGTACCTTACACACTGCCCAATAACGTTTAGGCCCAAATAAATTATGTTGCTTTTGCGTGAAAAACAAAACTTATTCAAAATGACAACTTAAAGAGATTATTACAGATTAGTTCTCATGGAACTAAGAATTAAGTTAATTGCTGTTTTAGCAAAACTGCTTGCAAATATCAAATTTTCATTATTTAATGCCATGTGTGCGCTCAAGTGGACCAGCGGGATTTTCCATTAGCACACCAACTCCAAGAGTCTAAGCCCCCTCTAGCCTTTAGGATGCATAAATCAGTGCATTGTAGTGCCAGTCCCAAGCCTGGATAAATAGGAGGGTTGGGTCAGGAAGAGCATCCAGTGTAAAAACTGTGCCGAATCAATAATACGGATCATGATACACTGTGGCGACCCCTAACAGGAGTAGCTGAAGGGATGTCATTTATGAGTTTTAAATAAAATACTCAATAACATGTCAACATTGAGATCCTGTTCAGGATAACTCTTGAGCTTGACCGTAAATGTAGCCAGAAGATTTAGCCATGTTTGTGCCCAATGGTTCTTGGTGGCTCCGGATCCAGTGCTACCATAATCAGTATGAAGTAGCAAAAATAAATGTAATAAGTTATGAATGTTAGTCGTCGTGTAACTCAATGAACACCACCCTAAGTAAACGTTTACTCATATTTCTCAGTCCTCCTCTGGTCCTGCAGCTCCTCTCAGTCCATTCATGCAGAAAGGCAGGGATGGAGGGAATGTTGGATCTGAAGGAGAGAAGCCACTGAAGGGTGGCAGAGCAGCAAGCCGCTGTAGGTGTGGGAAGAAGGCGGCAGATTTGGATGTGTGGTCCAGGCGCTGCGTCTCAGCATGGGCAGTGGGAAGCTCCGGAGGGGCATAACGGATGGTGCTCGGGGCATATAGGCTCTGAGGTCCAGGAGGGCCGAGGGCAAGAGGGTGGAACAAAACTCTCCCAGCTGCTCCACCCACGGCTAGTCTTTGAAGGAGCTCGTAATCCGGACCCCGCCCGGTGTGGATAGAGCGTTCATCCCTGGACAGTGGTGAAGAAGTGATAGGTGAAGATGGGCTAAAAAGAGCTTTAGCTAGAGTTACTGTAGAGACCAACTCAGGATCTTGGGAAGGAGAGCTACCACCGTTGATGCCTCCACTTATGGCATTAGTGTGGTTCCATCGGTTCCCGTTGGGAGGACAAACTCCTCCCAGGATCTCCTGTTCAATTTTAACGTTTGACCTGGCAGTGCTTGTAACCACACTCTTAAGCTGCTGGATTACAGCACGGCCATTATGGACTTTTCCTGTGTCCCCCACCTGTTTTATGGCCCCTTCTTCACTCTTTTGCTTCTTGCTGTTGTGCTCCCACTCCTCTTCCTTCTCCTCTTCCTCCTCATCACTCTCACTGGAGTCAGAGGAGCCCGACAAACTGTTCTCTCTTTGCCGGAATACCTCCAGTTGCTTCTCCAGTCTTGTTTCTGGGGTTGTGTTTTCAGAGCTTGAGAGGTAAGACCTTTTCCTCTTGTTGTCTGATTGGTTTACAGTAGGGTGGGTGCATGATTCTTTGCCTTTTCGCTCAGGCTCAGTTCGGCCACCCCTGGTCTTCATCGGCTGTACACCACCGGAACCTAAAGAGGAAAAAACCTGGGACTGTTTATCTACAAAACATATATGCTATAGAGAAAATGTTACATACCACGCACACTAGTGATCATATCTTTATAATATAATTAAAGAACTGATGAATAGACTAAATTTCAAACTAAATCACTTTTAAGTTGATCATGCACATACCTTGTGATTTTGGAGAGACATCATGAGAGGTGGAACTTGCACGAAGACGCTCAGCTTTAAGGGTTTCTGGTAGTTGCAGTAAATCCAGAGACATGTCTGGCATTTCTGTACGACTAAGAAAGGAAATTGAATAAAAAAAAAGTAAACTTGTATATAATAATAATAATAATAATAATAATAATAATAATAATAATAATAAAAGATTGTAATTTAATAATTGTTATAATATAATAATTTATATATTAGTAGTAGTACTATTAAAGAAACAGTATTAGTTCAATATCTATTTTTTGGAAGTCTTTGGCCTTTTCTAATTTATAAAAAGATACAGATACTGTGGCTGAACTAAATTATAGAACTGTGACTGTTTTCCTATCTCCAATACACAGACAACAATGTACACACACCTCCTTTCCACACTTAAAACCTTTGTTAGAAGTGCTGCTCCAACAGGGTGCTGTGGAAGTTAATTAGCTCTCATAATTACAACGTTAATTAACTAAAACACCATTCAGCCAGAAAATCTTGACATCCATTTGGTCTAATTATATATCTCTAGTCCAATTATCATTGTAATTCAGCCTGCTTGTCTGATTATTGTCTGCCCTCGTTGTGTGTGTGTGTGTGTGCACCCGTGTTTGTAAGCATGTTTGTCTGACACACAAAGATACACAAAAACACACATACACACACATACACACACACACTTATATTCATATAAAGACACATGTGGAGATGACTAAATCTTGCGGTTTGAACTTATTACCATACTTTTTCACACACACACACACACACACACCAACCATTTCCTGAAATAAAATAAAGCCATGCCCAATGGCAGACATAAATCTGTGCTGACCTGAGGATGTAGTTGACCCAGATGACGTTGCGTTCGTGGGGTGCTTTGTGATTAATGGACACAGTGGCGCAGGACTGAACCCAGAGATATCCGCCTCTCTTCTGCAGCCAACGGTAGTACCCAGTCACGACCTGCCCTTTTCTCAACACTGTACAGACAGCCAGAGTACACAAAGAACAATTTACGTAAACGGCTATGGGGAGTTGTTGGCAAAACTGAGTAAATCTGTGTTTGGGATAATCTTTTTTTGTTCAGTGTTCTGTTTTTTGATAATTGTCTACTTTCCATTTGCCAGATGTTGCAGTGTGTCACACAAATGCTTACATTGATTTCTGTGTTTCTGCCTTACACAAAAGACAGTCAAAGCTTAATACCAATCTTACCAACACTTCAAACATCTGCCAGTTTAATCAATACAATTAAAATTAAGGTTTGCATAGGTTTACAAAAGTCTTGCATAAATCACATGAAGATGACCGATCATTGCATCATTGAGTTTTTGGTGGATTCTCATTTAATATTCAATAATGCTGGATACACCCATTACAAATTCACCTGCTTGAAGTCAAATGTTTCTAAACACTGTTTATGCATCTTATTTTGTCTCTTTTGAACGTGTTTCAGGCATAAAATTCTAAATATGAAACAAACCATATAAAACAAAAAATATTTTTGTCAGTTTAAAGCAGGTTATTGGTTTGGTTTCATTTAATCAACCTTTTTTAAAAATGAGTTTGTGTATCTTATTTAACCTGTATTGGACTAAACACCGATAAATTAATCATTGTTATTGACGAACAACACAGGTTACCTAAGCAAAAGAAAATAAAAGTTACATAAGACAGACCCCCCAAAAAGAGAGAGCAAGATAATATAGTCAGATCAAAAAACAACTTACAGTCTTCATGGCTCTGTCGGATGGTGTCCAAGTCTTCCACGTGAATAAAGTAGTAGCAAGTGTGTCCCACCACTTCAGCAGGACTCAGGTCCATATATTCTGAAATCCTGCATAAATCACACATTTATTACAGCCTGTATGTGCACAGTAATGTTGTATAAGAGTTCAAACAAAACGTTGATGAACAGCTTAATGCAGGGGTTAAATTGGTACTACTGGACCACATAAATATAGACATCAATGTTTCCTTTGACTGAAGCCTCCTGGATTACCCATAAAGGTTACTGATCTAGCCTTGTCAGATTTCGGATGTGGCAGACTTGACATCATAAATCTTTATTTTTTAAATCCGCAAAGTATCTAAAAGCATTTTAATGTATATTGGAATGGAAAGTTGCTCCTAGGTTTGAGTGAGTAATGGTGTGAGAGCATGGTGGACTGTGATTGGATGGCCCCCTGTCCATCATGTACTTTCACTTTTGGTATCCAATGTTACTAACTCTTCTGGCATCCTCGTTGAGGATTAAGTGATTAATAAAACCAATGAATGATGTTAATCTTGTTTAACTTGAAATAGGATATGCTAAATGAGCACTGTGTGACTTTACCTGTTCTCACAGTAGGTAATCTGAAGGTCCATGTTAACCCGAAACACAAACATTTGGCTCTCCATGCGCACCTCATTAAGAGTGGAGGGTGGAAGCGTGTGAGCAAGTGCAATCAATCCCATTGGCCGATGGAGAGAACGAGAGGAGCCCGGCATGAGGGCAAGCCGACAGCGGATCCGGCCAGTTACATGGATCACCTATCAGGAAGTTGAATGAATTGAGCTGAATAAGCAATAGGACAACATTTATTCACAAAATTTTCAGACTTGGTCCAGGTAGCCCATGCATTTATTATAAGGTGTCTAAGCAAGTGCATTGCATTAAAATTCTACGGTAACCATTCTACAGAAGTGCTGCAAGTATAGGCAATGCAATTCTGAATAATTTCAACACTATAAAGCATTTGGAAAACCCGGCATATATGAGAGCTTAGACTCACCTTATACCCAGAGGATTTGACATGGAGGCCACGCTTAGTAAGGGTGGATTTCATACGGACAAAGAAACCTCGCTCAGCTGGTTCATCCCCGGATGATAGAGGGCTGGAAGGGGCTAGAAGGAAATACCAGAGGATTATGAGATCACATGAAAGTCACAGCTGTGTGCAATATGTCTGCGTTATAATTGTCTGTATTTAGTCATTTGAGATATATTACTGGAAAAATAATCTTTATAAATACAGTTGTGAGAACACAACAAGCCAGATAATTTTAATAAATAACAATTATTATAATAAATAGTTTCTTCTTTATTTCAGCTTTTGAAGTAATTATCATGCTCTTCTTCTTTCGGCTGCTCCTATTAAGGGTCACCCAAGGGGGTCGTGATCCACATTATTGATTTGAGATAGTTTATATGCTGGATGCCCTTCCTAACACAACCCTCAGATTTATCAGGGCTTGGGACTGGCATTACAATGCATCATATAGGACAATTCAGTATCTCCAATTGACCTGACTGGATGTTATTAGACAGATACGGGAAGAACATGCAAACTCCACGCAAAAGGAGGCTGACTGTTCCACTCGGGACCTTCTTCCTGCGAGTCAACAATGCTACCCACTTAGCCACAGTGATTCCTCAAGCAAAAAATAAACAAACTGATAAATAAGATGATTTAGGACAGATGAGTAAGTAGTGACCTGGTTCAGGTGTCCCAGCCAGTGAAGAGGTGGAAGCAGAGCTGGAGACACTCTCTTGTGTTGTCTGACAGCCCATTTCGGAACGAAGGTGTGGTTTAATTCCCAGTCGCTCTGCCATCTCCACGTGGTCGGCAGGATGAATGTAGTCAAACACGCTGCTGCCAGTCAACTCCACCTAAGACACAAACAAACCCATGAAGTGGTAGAAAAGGAAGGGAACTCTTGGAAGTCTGAGTTTTCTGTATACTATCCCCCGTCAGGCCTAAACTACATCCATGTAAGAAACATGTACTGTTTTTATGAGATTGTTGGAAAGTTGTACAATTAATCTTGTGACTAAATCATTAAAACAAATACTTATTTCCCTCAAAATCCAAAATGTATTGATTACGCTTGGTCGTTCAGACATTCTTGTTTTAGGGTTAAGGATTTTGAGTTTCTTAGTTTGCATGTTCTCCCCGTGTCTGCGTGGGTTTTCTCTGGGAGCTCTGACATACAAGTTTTGCCAAATCAGTTATGTTGATCAGTATCTGCTGTGGGAAACGAGAGCAGCCCAAAGAAAGTTTATGATTTTTGTCCTACTCTTGCTAAAAATCCCTGTTGTTTGTACTTAAGTTTGGTTAAACAGTTGAGAGAAACAATTATTTAATCATTACTGTAAAATATTAGCATTAGAATGTTGTTAGCAATCATAGCTTTGAAATATGTACGAAAATAAAATAAAAAAAATTCCATTGTTGCAGTTATGGCATATTCCTCTTTTCAACCCATTAGATTTTAGCTAGACAGCTTTTCATCAGATTAATGTGATGCAAGAACCTTCAGATACTTATCTAAAATAGCACCAGTTAGTTGCAGAGCATCACACACAATTGTTCACTTATTTAGTGCTTTACAATTTAAAGTATCCAGTCCAACTACTAGAGGCGAACCAAGAAACTCTGAGAAGCAGCATGTGGAAATAAGACCGTGCAGTAAGTACCATGGACAGAAACTGAAGCATCAACTTCAGGTATCCACGACTGGTGCTGTGGCACCATATTCTAAAGTCTCAAGCTATTCAAATTGTATATGTCATCTTACTTTGTTAGCTTCTCTATCCTGGGCAGAATATTGGTAGGTCAATAGCCTACTTTATTTCCATTGAGGACAAGAAATAACACACCCCGAACCAGGGTGCAAATTGTAATAATGCTATAGGATCTATCAAGACAAGGAAAAATAAAATGTCTAACTTCATTAAGTTGTACAATTTATTTATGTTATACTCCTGTGTTTGGTTGGATTTTTGGCGGAATTGTTAAGTTTTTCATTTTGGGTAAAATTACGAGGGACTGCCGAGTGAGAAAAATCCATCAGCCTTTTTTGATAGTCCCTTTGCACCAGGCATCTAACGTAATACCCTATTCACAGGCACATACATCTTTCTCAACACAAATTCACTGTCTCAAGCCTCAAAAACAGTTACATCCTTGATCATTATATTTTATCTTATTCAGTTTGACACAGTAAAATATATCAGGTCATACTATAAAAGTTTAAAGACAAAACGGACATTAATGTGTTAGAGTGAGAGGAAACATGTTCAATCACTTTTTTTTTGCTTTTTTATACACTTTCTGTGCATGGCGATACATCAACATCAAATTATGTTAAATTATTTGCTGCAATAATGCTTATGTGATCAATTTTAGGTTCATTTTAGGATTTCATCTAAAGAGACGACTGCAGGGAAGCTTTTTTCCAGTAGGTGGTTGGATTTTAATACATTTCCTATCATTTCTTGTGAATAAAAGTTCAACGTACAAATTATAAAACCAGCTGTATTGGCATCATTGTGTTTGCTAGGCCTCTGTAGTTCTTTATATTAAATTGTTCACATGTTTTAGTTGTTAATTTCACATGCATACTGGTTGTGTAAAATCCTCCCAGACAGCTTCGTTATAAATAAAAGCGGATTTTGTGATTGTGAAAATGTTATAAAAACCTAATGTTTATGTAACCTGAATGTACGAATGAAGTAAAAATAAAGCAATCAATGAAAGTATAAATAAAGTAAAATCTTTATCTAAGTCCATCTTTTTACAACAGGCCAGCAATATTTCCATGAAGTTTCCAAGTCAGAAACCTTGGAGAAACAACTCTTTCACTTTGACCCAGGAAGACTCTGAAATACTACATACTCACACAAACAAGCACATACACACATTGCTGTGGAAGCTACAACTAACATCAGACAGATAAAAGCAACCATGGATATAAAACATTAACTATACCATAGCACGACCTTCATGTAATATTCTATTTGCTACAGATTACAAAATGTATAAGGGAAGTCAAGGAACAAAAAAGGTCAGGGTTATAGAACTAGTCTTCATCCTGCCAGAGATTTTTTTACCTGATCAGTGCTGCACTAAAACCAACAATCACAGAGGTAAAGAAAACTGATAAGAATCCCATTCTCTTTTTGTCTGTTTCATAGTTAATTGCTTAATTAGTTTAAGATAAAGTAAGTAAGACAGAGATAAAATTCACATTGTTCTGGCTTCATTTACTTTTTGGATGTATTAAAACCCAATCTCCTCGGGTCAGATTTCATTCCATCTTGATAAAAAGCCAGTTGCTCCCTCACACCCTTGTCGTTGGGACATACCCATTTATTACAGGATTAGATCCATTTACTGAAGGATTTTATAGGATTTTCTGCCCACCTTCAAGGACACTAATACGTGCAAAGCAGGTTGGGTAAAATCAGACAAAGAAAAGGAAAGGGGAAAAGGTTGGAAGAGTGGGAGCATGCTGAGGATAACAGTTAGGAAAGTGTGCCAAGCAAATGGGGTGTCTTTTAGATACTATAATGCATTGTCGTACTGTTTTAAGGTTTTAGTGGTTTGAAGTGGTGTTGAGGATGGTATCAGTTTGATCGATATAGCTGCTCCACCAATCGTCTTAGCACAGTACACTATATAACCAAAAGTATGTGAACACCTGTCTAACTGTTTAGGCTCAGGTGTTTCAACCTTGCTAAGTAAGGACAGGCTTCATAAGGAGAAGGTCCTTTCTTGTTTCACCTTTGCTGTGGAGAAATATATCTGTGACCTGCACAGAGATTTGATCTCAGCCCCACTGGACACAATTGTAAAAAATATTTTTTTTAATCTCTAATTTTCTAAAAACATATATTTTTTAACTAAGTTTAAAGAAAATATATGAATATCCTTGATTATTGAACCTACATGCCAGAATCACAGTATTTTTTTAATAAAATAAAGTTTTAATAAAATAAAAGTTTTAATTAAATAAAAATCAGCTTCAAAACACTTTTGTTTACTTCTGAACACATACAGATGAATAAACATATTCATGGAAATAAAACAATTTAGAAGTGTATTTTAAACAACTTATTCATTTAAGTAGTTGTTTAACTACTTAAAGCTCTACAGCTCTTCCATTCGTCTAACTATGCTACTGACCAGTAGTGTTTGGGGTTATGATATTAGAATAGAACAGAGTTGGTACATGAGCATGTGAGATTAAGTCACAGCAAACAGGAGATGGGATAAAAGTGCGACACAGCGGGAAATATCAAATCAGAGAGACTCTTAAGTTAGTGTAACAAGAAAAAGGAGCGGGAGAGAGGAAGGTGGAGGTGATGGGGTGGGGGAGACATGATATAAATAATAGCAGGGCTTTTAATATGTATGAGGCATCTGGGCAGTCGTCCACAACACACTTTAAGTCTGCAACTGACTGATGGCGGAGAAATGGAGGACGAGAGAGATAGAAAGTGGATGAGAGAGAGACAAAGACAGACACTGAGGGGGAAGCACAGAAAGAGGGCACAGCATACTAACCAGGCCGGAATTAATTTCCCGCCCTGTTTGGCCTGTTCCACCTTCCTGTTAAAGCCGTGAGGATAGTAGTTGAGAGATATATAGAGAGATGGATAGAGAGATAGAAGAAGAATCTCAACCCCTTGTTCTCCACCTTCAACGACATACCTTGCACTTCCCCACCTTTACATCTCAACCCAGCCAAATTATCTCTACAGGCAGGAAAGGGCATAATCTCAAGATAAGGGTGAACGGCTGGACCTAATCTGTTTAAGAAACCCCACAGACAAGTGAAAGGCCAAGGGGGATTAACCAAGGGTCAGTATATAGGGACACCCTGTGGGGGTAAAGCACAAGGAAGGTCTGGTCTACTGTTTTGTTTGTAATTTATATATATATATTTAGCTATTTGA
>JAYDZG010000021.1:5333409-5344486 GCA_034509265.1 Microcambeva bendego
GAAAAGAAACGTTCTGTACCTCCACAGACGGAGCAACAACAGAGGAGCAGTACACACACACACACACACACACACACACACACACACAGAATGATGGTACTGATGTCAGCTGTGCTATTAATAAACCCACAGGAAGTGACACTTCATGTGTGTGACAGACCGGCGTACAGCTTTTAATTCTGAGCTATTGATTCTAATTAATTATTAACACCAGAGACACACACACACACACACACACACACGTCAGCATCCTGTGTTGTCTATGAGAACCAGCATTAATGTCGTCAGCACTTTGAGCTACTCCTGCATCGGTGAGCCTTGGCCGCCCGTGACCCTGTCGCCGGTCCACCACTCTCCCCTCCTAGCACCATTTACAGACCGGCGACACCCCACTAGAGCTGCAGTTTCGGAGGTGCTCCGACCCTCGCTCAGATCGCCACGGACGTCAACTCTAAGGATAAAACGTTCGCCGCGTACTATATCCCCCCCACTAACAGGAGCCGTGATGATCAGTAAGTGAGTCATCAAGCCCTTTTGTGATCAAAATATTTTATGACTCGGCGAAGTCTTAAGAAAACTCCCGCTCGTCTCGAGTGTCTAATATGATTCGACCCCGACCAGCATCGAGGCAGATGTGTGACATTTAGGTCATGAGGGAGACCTCACCCGGCCTCTCTGCATCCTTCTTATGAAGATGACCGATGTCGAAAGCAGATCTGACATATAAAGGCTCAGCGTGTGATCTGTTTTTCATTTTATTTCTGCTTAACTCCGTGGGTTGATCAGCAGTTTAGTTATAATGGAAGTTACGTGAGTGCTCGGACAGTCTTGTGGTACCTTCACTGCTTCCACTTCTCTTTTCTTAAGGTCAGTTATTGGCGGAGCCTCTTCAGCTGGAACTGTGAGAGGTTGTACTGAGGAATCGGCAGAGCAGACCTCTCATCCTCACCTCTGTCCTGGTCATGTTTTGGAAATTCGGTGGTCACTTCTGTGTCGTGCCGACCCGAGCGGCACTTTAAGACTTTATTAAACGGGCGTGTACTGAAAACGGGCGCGGCTCGTCACACAGTGCTGTACAAGACTTTCAAGTGAGGTGAACCGGAGATACAAAACTCTTCGTGGTTTATATTTAACAGTAATATTCTTAATTATTCAGGCGACTTTCCTGTATTTTCAGGGAGTTTTTCCTTACCACAGTCGCCCTTGGCTTGCTCAACAGGGGGGGGGGGTGTTTTGGTCTGGTGGTCCTAAACTTTGTAAAGCTGCTTTGTGACAATATCTATTGTAAAAAAGCGCTATACAAATAAAATTGACTTGACTTGACTTGACTGGTACGAGTGTGTCTGTGTGTGTAAGTATCCTGATAAAAATACTATGGCCCTGTCCAACATTTTTACGTTTTATTGTGATCCACATTATTGATTTGGCATAGTTTTTATGCCGGATGCCCTTCCTGGTGCAACCCTGCTGTTTATCCGGGCTTGTATGGGACAAGCACTAAAATGCACTGGTTACAATGCCAAGTCTCGAACCCGGGGGAGTTTAGTCTCTCGATGTTGGTGTGCTAGCGTAAAAACCAGCTACACAACCTGGGTGCACAAGAGAATGCGGAATGAGGAAAAAAAACAACAGGTTATCCCTCAGTTGTACATTTACTCTGGAAGCACTTCTGTAAGCCGCTGAGGATGAGTGTCTGCTAAACGTCAAAAAATATATATGTGCATTTGAACCAACTAAAAGGAAACAGATTTGCTGATTTTGTGATGTATATGGTTGGACTTGAGCAGTGCATTTTACTCTTTTTTCTCTAGTAGGATCTACATTAATCAGAGAATGCTATAATGAAGACTGAAAGCTTGGAGCAATGCTTCTGTCTCTTTTAGTGAGATCAAGTGTTTGTAGGTGTGTTGTAATGAGGATAAGTGAGCTACCACTGTATGCTTAAATTGCGCTTCCAGTCAGGACTCTTTTTTAAAACACACCTTTATATCACGGTCTATCTGACATTCACACTCTTACGGTTAGGATTTACTCTTTCACAAACACACGCACAAGCACACGGCTAATTGTAGCTAGGCTGTTACTCTGCAGTAATAACAGCAATTAAGCAACCCATGTAATTATGCTTGCCTCGTTATATAGTTAATGTCAGTAATTACAAACTGCACAGATAATTTCCTTCACCTTTGGAGTGTCTTCTCTCTCGCCGGTCATATTGTCCGTGTGGATACTGCACATGTTAGTGAGAGAACAAATGCTGGCTTATTTAGCAGCACTGAGAAGGCTTTGATGCAAGACAGATAATAAAGCTCACATAGAGTAAATCGGAGACTTATCTGGCCTAAGATGACTTTTAACAAACTTTAGCAATGGTTTGTCCACCAGATCAACCAAGAAATGTTCACATAGCAGCTAAATTGTATCAAATCTGGTTGAATTCTCATCTAATATGAGGTCCATAGAACATAGACAATGAGTCAAATTATAAAGATCTATAAAGACAGATGGCTCTGGTCTCAAGTTTGTGGACACCTGATGAACATCATATTCAAAACTTTTACATTTTCTGCATTTCACTCATGCCTTTACCAAATTATGCTGCATACAGACCACAGGGTGCTGTAAAATCATTCAACATTTTAAAAGATTTTTATTATAGGACCGTAAAACGCATTCTTTTTAACTGTATGATTCATTTGTAGAGTCTAACAGTGCAGATTCGTACTTGTTTAGAATGTAGTTGTGCTATTCCTTAATGTTACATGATTGCAAAATTATAGCTCAGCTGTTGCTGATACTTTATGTTCGGACTTCAAAGGTTCTAATTTACATTTTTTAGCATTTAGAAGACACGTTTAAATACCTTTTTTATTTACACTTTTATAAAACGCTTTTAAATACATTAAAGCTTTCAGTAGGAAAACTGCTAATGTTTGTCTATGAAGATTATTTGTGGATTGTATTTATGACCAATCCTAATAGCTTGTAGACATTAACTTGTATCATAAGTGAATTGCAGTTGGGAAGGGAATCAAGCCATGTGATTAAGGGTTAAAGCTTTGCTCAAGTACCTAAAAGTGGCAACCTGCTAGAGATAGGGCTGGAACCAAATCAACAACTTCATTGGACGGTGATGACATTGTGTCAGTGGTTTATGTTCTCTGTATCAAAGTGGTTCAGTCATGTGTATATTTCTCTTCCACTGAAAGTCGTGAATAAATGCATTATTTCAGATGAGCCATATTTAGCTGCACATGACTGGCAGTGAAGCAATCTCAATTACTTTTCTCATTCTGTGTGTGTGTGTGTGTGTGTGTGTGTGTGTGTGTGTGTGTGGTGTCCCAGTCTATATATTCTCTGCCATTATTTAAGTAAAATAATCCCCAGTGACATACACAGGCGACCTATAAGACAATAATAGCATATTCCATTTAAATTCGTAATTTAAATTAATAATGCATTTGTATTCATTGACAGGCTGCCACTGTCATGTTAGGATGGAGTCTGGCTGGTGCTCGCTCTCAGACACCTCCTCTGTTAATAGCGCTCTCATATCTGAATGGCTCTGTGATTGATGCTGTTGTCAATAAGAGCCTCATATATGCCACAATTTCGAAGTATTAGATTTTCAAAAATTCTGTTTGTTTTCCTTTTATAGTCACGATTCTCACTTTTTTCATCTCCCACACATGGGGCCACCTGAGGAGATTCCGACACACTGTAATAAATGTATCTGGCTAAACTTTTTAATGCAGTTAAAGTTTCTCCTGCATTTTATGCAGAAACAAATGATTCAATGAATTGATTATGTGTAATGCCCAGTGCATATTACCTAATTACCTAACTAGATAGATGGACAGACAGAGACAGACAGATGGATGGATGGATGGATGGAAGTTTAATAATCCCAAGGGTACACATGCCATGTTTTAGGTCAGTTATTTTTAATAGTAATTTAAGAAGAATGGTCAAATTTAGTATTTTTCATCAGTAGAAATTAAGTCCAGAGCAACTGCTTTAAGATGTTCAGAGCAGGTTCATACCGAACATAAACATTGGGTCATTCTACTCAACAGCAAAATTAAATGATCTAAAGTACAACAGCATGTCCACTTTTAAATGGCTTAAAAGAAAAGCTGACCCAAGCTGTCAGAGTAAACTGTTCACACTGCTGCTGGTTTAATAAAACATTATATAAATCCCTCTTCTATTTTGAGTGTTGTCGCTGCATACATGACTCCCATAATGGCAGCAATTTACCCATCTTACAATGGCAACATCCAGCATTGTGATTCACCATGTCACAATGAACAAAAAACATCTCAAACTGGTTCTTTGACAAATCTTCAGCAATTATGTGATGCACTCAAAATCTCAAAGGTAATCATTTCAAAATCCTGTGGACTTTATGCTTCAGAATTAAGGTTGTGGGAGCGAATGGTACCTTTTGAAAAAGTGATCGGTAAGTGTATGTGGTATGTATAGTGGCACTATCTGCTAGTTTAGTTCAGAGGAACTCCTGTGGCCTGTACAGAGCCCTAATCTTTCATTTTGATTGAACTGTTTTTTTGTCTGCCTAGCCTGTTCAATTCATCTGTTTGATATAGGATTTTATATAGGATCCCATTTAATACAGTGGCGTAACTATAAGAGGACATGATAAACTCCGTTGCTGCACTCACCAGCACATTATTATTATCTTAAAATATTTTCATTAAGTAACATCTTAAAAACAAAGGGAGGAGCTTATTGTAAAAATATGAGGAAGCTGTTTAAATTGCCTTTGTGTTGGCAAATTACCAGATTTACAGCATCATGCATAGCCTCCAGGCCTCCCTTTCAATTCAGGTTGCCAGATTAATGTTTATCCCTAACCATTGTTTTGTATTTGCTAAATGGATGAATCAGGTGGTGTCTGATATAATTGCCCTTTTTTGCACTTATTATTCCACTTATTTAATAGCCGACAGGGAACCCAAGACTCTGGGGTTGAGGAGCACCCAAACAACTTCATATGCACTTGTGAACCCATTTGGTAACATACATTACATTTAAACCAACCATTAATGGAGCATGCACAATTTTATGAGCATAAGAAACACACATTTTTATTCATCATAGGTTTGTGCAGCACTCACCTTTGTTGCAGTTACTGTCCCCCTCCAGTAAGGGGCTCCATGGTGGGTCTCCCTGGCTGGCAAAGTGTCTCATGTGTAGGTAGCTGATGGTCAGGCGTATGACCGAAGCTTTGTCCAGCTGGCTGGTGATGGCACCAGGCAGAGGAAGCATTTTGGCCAGCTCAAAAAACTCAAAGTTCTCTTTACCACGCCGAGAACGTGCTGCATTCCGGGACTTTTCCTTCCTCAGATTCTGTAAACTAAGGATGTATGAAAATAAATAACATGAAAACCAGATGCACAGACAGGATGACACTATGTCATATTCAGCACTATTAATGTGCTATGAGAACTAGAAAATAAAGATTTCGGGTCTCATTATGACGATGTTATAACAGATTTAATGTGTCTTGGGAATAAATTATACAGTACACTATCTCAACACATCTGTACTATGCTTTGCCAGTTTTTTAATTTAGGTAAGACATATGATCATTTTTAAATATTTGTGTTATTTGTTGTTTAATAAATCGTTTCAGATGATAAAACTGAGGCAGCTTGACCCAGGTTCTAGCAAGGCCGAAACCGAATTCATTGACTTGCTGGAAGATTAAGAGCTGATTGAATTTAGTAGCTTTTAATCCCCAAAAAATAGTTCAGCAATTAATCACATGGGTGAATATTGAGAACATGTTATGTTAGCATTGGATGTGAAAAAAACACAGTAGTGTATGAAGTGTATTATTCAAATAATTCCTGCTTAGAAGGTCCTTGGTTCATTCCCAAGTCGGGTATCCTTTCTATGGGGAGTTCTATGTGCATGTTCACCTATGGTCGGAGTGGGTTTCCTCCGGGTGCTCTGGTTTTGTCCCAAAGTCCAAAACCATGCAGCAAGGTTAACTGGAGACACTGAATTATCTTATAGTTATCTAGCCAATGGGACGTCTAAACAAGTGCATTGTAGTACCTGTCACAAGCCTGGATAAATAGGGAGGATTGTGTCAGGATGGGCATCCGGTGTAAAAAAAAAATATTCCAAATCATAATTCGGACTACAGTCTGCTGTAGTGACACCTTACGGGTCACAGTCATGGACAATGTTGAATCTCCAGTTCACCCCCTTGCATGTCTTTGGACTGAATGGAAGCTGGAACTCATAGAGGTAGGAGAACAAGCAAACTTCACACAAAAAAGACCGTGATCACTCCATCTTGGAACCCTGGGAACCCGCTTCAGATAAAAATATCTGCCAAATTAAAAAAAAGGTAATTTGAATGGGGGGAAACAGAGATGCCATATCTTCAGGGTCTTAACTAGGAATAATGAACTAATTCAGGGTAAAAAGTAATGCACTTTGATCAGAGTTTCTAAGCTGGCTTTGTTATCTTTACAACTGATCAGGATGAAGCAGTTGTGATATTAAATAATTCAATTTATTAAACCACCTTCTATGTTTGTAGTGTTTTTAAAGCTCACCACAACAAGTCCTCTATGCTCCGTGGGACTCTCTTGGTGTGGAAATGCAGGTTGGACAGGAGATCACTACAGCGAGAGCATCAGTAAACTCTACTGACAGGAGAGGAATAATCAGTCTGTTCACTGCCACCTCTTATCACAGCTCCGGTAGGTTAGAACTCTTCAACCTGTGAGTTCTTTCAGGCATTACACAGGAGGCTACAATAAAGGCTGGTCCAGAGTCAGATCTGCCAGACTAATGCTCTGGAAGAATGCAGCCATTGAGCTCTTTTCAAGCCTGCCTCCAGGGTCGCGAGCCTCAGCCCTTGATTGAGGGATCAATGGAGAAAAGGAGCTTCTGAGAGGTAGGCCAGGTAGCCTGTCGCTCTGATTGGGTATTGACTCGCTCTCGGTGGGGCCTGAGTGGGGAATTATGTTGTCACGGCTACTCTACAATTTGTGTCTGGGGTAGAAGAAAGAGCCGACATGCCCCCCTCATGCACGGCCTGTGTCTGTGACATTGATTCTTATTCTGGGAGGAGGGGGGGGGGGGGGTGGCCTGTAGATATGTAACAGAAGAGAGAAAGGGGAGTAATTCAAAGAGGTGTGTGTGTGATGCGAATACAATGGGTAAAAATGTTAAATAAGGTTAAACCGGCCAGAGCAGGTTTATTTATAGTAAAATAAAATGAAACAAAAATCTAAATAAGGGAAATGTAGTTCAGCAGGTAATAAACTACATGTTAGTTTCTGGTTGCTGATTCAAGCCCCAACTGAAATTGTTTGACCTTTGTAATTAGTCCTTAATGCTCAGTTATTAAGACTTCTAAGTTTGGATGAACAGCGATTAGGCATAACATTGTGACCACCTCCCTAATATTGTGTCGGCCCCCCTTCTGCAGCCAAAACCTTCCTGCAAATACAATGCACTGTGTATTCTGACTCCTTTCCATCAGAACCAACATTCATCAAAATTCAGCATCAATTTGAGCTACAGTAGCTCGTCTTACTGACCACACGGGCACCCTTCGCTCCCCAAGTGCATTGATGAGCCTTGGCCATCCATGACACCAGTTTGCCTTTGGTTTGCAAAGTGAACACCCATCAAGAGCTACGGTTTCTGAGATGCTCTGGCCCTTGGCAACTTTGTTCATATATTTACTCTTGCCCATTTTTTCCTGCATCTAACATCAATGTTAGATTCACGTGCTGCCTAATATATCCCACCCACTAACGTGCCATTATGAGACAATCGATGTTAAATCACTTCACGTGTCCGTGGTCCAAATGTTTCGTCTGGACAGTGTAAAATATATTTTCTCTGACCCCACTAAGGATGTAATGATTGACCAGGATTAAATAAGAATCTATTCAACTTGGGGCACCAAGTTGAATCTGGGATTCTTTTAAGATGAATTGATATTCACTCTAAATAGCAGTGGGGCAAAAAAGTATTTAGTCCACCACTGATTGTGCAAGTTCTCCTCCTTAGAAATATGAGAGAGGTCTGTAATTTTCATCATAGGTACACTTAATCCATTAATTTGCTAGGACATTAATTGTTAACATATGGTTTTTAAACAACATGAAACTGAAGACAAAATTATATCATGAAGCCAGTGAATCATATCGCATCTTGGGTGGAGTGTATCATTACATCCCTACTTCCCATTAAACAGGTTCTCGGGTGTTTGTGGGAGATATAGAAAAACACTACCAGACCAAGTACACTGTCAGAATCATTACAGAAGTTCTCCTTTAAGGTCAGTGAAGTCTGTGTAGGAACGAGAATGCCCCTGTTAATAAATAAATAAGTCCTGATCATTTTCTTTGTTTACTAATCTCAGTTGTGTTTTGTTCAGTTTTTGTCCTCGTGGCTTGTAAATGACCGTGTTCGATGCATTAGCCTTTAGGAAGATCTCATTATTACACCAGAACGTCCTTGGAGAGACAAAATCAATACATCAGCGATACGGCATTGATTCCACTTGGTTTTAAATCCACCTACGGATGAACTGACATTAATAATTCCACAATCTTTTTTTAATGTGTTACTAATGACACGAAACATGAAACTGAAGAGGTAACAGCAGAAACATCGTGAGTGTTATGGTGTCTGAGAACGCTCATAGTCTGGATTTAGTTCCATTTTTTCTGATGGCATTACAATGATTCCAAAATATATCTCAAAGGAAAGTGACTGCAGTAAAGTGTGTGATTTGAATTAATGCTTCAACAAGTAAGGATTGTGATTTTGTGCCGTCTTACCAGGGTAGCGTTGGCGGTTTGGCGAGGAGTCCCTGCAGAAAGTCCCACTCCACGCTCACACACTTGCCCTCGCTGACGAACGGCATGGCCGCCATGGTTCTACACACTCCGCTGCCTCTAAAGCAGGCTTCGACCGGCTGAGGCTATGTCAGACCCAGATCTCTTGCAAAAGGGCTGAGATGAGAGAAAGAAAGTTAGGAAGAATTCAGATGCTCAGGATAGTACAGACATAGCTAATATAGGGTACAGTGTCCGTCTGCTTATGTTTAACTATTTATTGTAAAGTGAATGTAAAGTAAATGTACATCCATGGAAAAAATAAGTGCCAACTTCAAAACAATCAGTTTCTCAAGTTTTACGATGGGTATATGTTCTACCAAAATGAGCGTTTTGTTTTATTATAAAAACTAGACTAGAATAACACTGCCAAGTTAATTTTTGAAGTGCTGTATGAAGCATGAAGCTCAATTTACTGTCTTGTGGATTTGATGATGAATGTATACAATTATCACTGTACCATCAATCTACAGTTAACTATCCATAGTCACCCTAAAAGGCCTGTGCAGAGATAGAAGAACCGGTTAGATAGACAACCATCTCTGCAGCACTCCATAAAATCAGATCTTTATGACAAAGTGGCATATAAAAGCCACTTCGGTCTGATGAAATTAATATCCAACCATTTGGGCAAATGAGTAAGCATGATGTCAGATTAAAAAAAAAAAACCTCATAAACATCTGGCTAAAATCATTTTTAAAACATCTGTGACGAAAAGCTCTTAATGTACATAAGCAAACGTATATTTGGTGACACAGCACCAGAAACAATGCAGAAGAGGCTTCAGGGCCCATAGAGTGAGCGTGATGAAGCCCAGACTTAAGGCCAATTGAACATCTGTACATAGACCTGAAGGAGGCAGTTTACAAACGCTCACCATTCAATCTGACGAAGCATGAAATGAACTGTCATGAAGAATCGGTTCAAATTGGACTGGACAAATCCAGGTGTGCAATGATTATAAAGATGTGTCCACAAAGACTTGGAGCTGTAATTGCTGTTAAAGTGGCTTCTAGTAATTAAAAAATGTAATTTATTGATATTTGATATAAGTTTGTTCTCCCTGTGTCTCTGTGGGTTCCCTCCGGGTGCTCCGGTTTCCTCCGACAGTCCAAAAACATTCAGTCAAGTTAATTGAAGAGACTGAATTGTCCTGTACGTACCTAGCCACTAGGGTGCTCAGACCAGTGCATTGTAGTGCTGGTCCCAAGAAATGACCACAAGCTGCAAAAAATTATTTAGTGCAGCTTCCAGTGCCATTTTGCTGGATTCCCCAGTGCTTGTCCAGTCTGTCCCTATGACATTTAAAGGGCCAGCATGCCCTCCAGCTGCCTGGTGTCACGGACACCACTGCCCGCTGCCCTCTGGCCAGCCCTGGTGTCATTCAGCACTATCACTGATCTAAACCATTCTGGCACCATGCCCTGACATGCATCCTTTTACTGACCTTACCTGGCACACACCCACACACACGGCCCATGGGTCGATAGCGTCTATGACCTGACATTCAACCTGGATAAGCCAGCATTAGCAGCTGCTTAACCTCAAACTACCTGCTTCATTGAGACTCAGAACAGCTTAGTAATGAACGAGAGCGTACAGTATGTGGATTAGAAGTAAAATATGCTAATATTTGCTAATATGCTAAATTTAATTTTTATAAAGATCCATTATTTTCCACACATTTTAACATGTCTTAACATAATGAAATGTAACTATAATGTAATAATGTCACATACATTTAAAAGACACTTAATAGAGTCAGTACCTCACATTGTTGAGGATTTATTTTATTTTAATTTGAAGGAAGCATTGTGGCAGCATGAGATAATATAGTTCATATTCTGTGTTCATGAGTTTTCTGGTCTTGCTGGTTAACATCTGACACATTCAGAGCTTAATATAACAAAACTGATATCAATATAGCAATTCTGTCTGGCACTGGCTTGGAAAAAATCATTAGACTGGAACATCTCTAGAATTAAGCTAGGTTAGACAAAAGACATCTATTAAGTTTTGATAAAGACATGTTGGTTATTCTTCACCTAAGTGCTCAGTAAAGAAACAATTAAGTGAACAAATCACAGATGGGCAACATTAAACTCTCTCTCTCTCTCACACACACACACACACACACACACACACACACACACACACACACACACACACACACACACAC
>JAYDZG010000021.1:5358191-5369908 GCA_034509265.1 Microcambeva bendego
CAGATGACCAGTTGTTATGAACCAGGGAGGTCAGACTCTCAGCGCAACAGCAGCAACCTGGCAGTGGTGATGTTTGAACCATATAAATATTTATTTACTCATTGATTACACTCCTATTTTTAAAATAAATGAATAAAAGTCAAAACTGTCTCTGAAAAATCTTGCTGTGGTCATCAAAACAATCTGCACACATACAATGACAAGTAACATTGACTTAATTTGTTGGCTAACATTTGATTAAATGATTTAAATAAAATGTTAATTATTAGTAAGAGCCATTTTTTGCATTATTTTAACAGATTAGAGGATATTTATACAGAAACCTTTAACACATGATGGGTAACATGCAATTATTTCTGTATTTGTCCAGCGCTTGTATTTCTCAGCAACAATAATGACACAGTAAATGTAGCTGTTGCATCAGCATAGATGAGACACCCAGTCTGGTCTTCCCTCTCAGACACAACCAGTGGTGACTGGAAACGACCTGAGCAGGCCTCTGTGTTAAGCCACTGTGTCAACAGAATAAGATAGTATTTATACTTTAAACCTATACGCTAGTCTAATGAGACCGTGAAAGCCAGACTGCATTGATTTCTCAATGCATACACTTCCACTAAATTTCCCCCAAAACAGTCTGAAAGCTTGTTTTTCTATACCATGTTCTCCTTTTGCATTCCCTTTCTATCATTTTGTGTGCATTCTCCCATCGCTCTGACTCCTCTGTCGTCTCTTCTCCTCCTCTCCTTCCCTCTTGCCCGTTCCCTACCTCTTGCTCTGTTTACCTACTCGATATGCCAGCCTTGTTCTCCTGCAGTCTCCAGCCCAACTTTCTGACCCACTTCCTATTTCCTCCCTGGCCCCGTGATCAAAGCCTGCAGGACGGCATTGCCTTGGGCAGTGGAGAGGCGGAGCGCGGGATGAAGAGATCGATGGATGAGTGGAGCGATAGAGGGGTAGACAGGGGGATGAGGCACACAAAAGCAAATGAAGAGATCACAGCGAGAGAGGAGAGGGGACCCAGGTGATTCCTCTGTTCAAGGACAAAGTGTGGAGTTTAGTTAGTCATGCCGCTAATCGACAATCAGATGCACAAGACACACACTTTAAATCTCATGGATCAATTTCATGCTACTTTAGACCAGGGATCTACAACCTGTAGCTCATGAGCCACAAATGGCTTTGAGGTTTCACATGGGCAGTCCGTCATCCATAAGAAAATCCTTGAAGGAAATTGCTGAAATAAATGGAGGGTTGTGTCAGAAAGGGCATCCAGTGTAAAAACTGTGCCAGATCAATAATGAAGATCCTGATCTGCTGTGGCGATCCCTAATGGGAGCAGATGAAAGAAGAAAAGAAGATTAAAAAAACACTGTTAATGATCGTGTGTAAATAGTACATCTGGGAAGTAGTACATCGAGGGAAAAATGAAATCGTTTTGATTTTTATTTTAGTTTAATCGTTTAAATTTACTTTTCTGATGCAGATACTAAAATGATTTTATCTGATCTACACAAATAAATAAATAAGTAGTAAATAAGTTTTAGTCCATATACTTACACAAATAGGCTTTAATAGCTAGAACAGAAAAATAAAACGATAAAAAGGAAGTTAAGTGTGAATTAAGAAGCACACAAGGAATAAAGACTGATGTGAAAGAGAAGTAAAGTGTGCTTGAGGTGCAAAAAGAAGATCCAAGCGAGAAAGGAAAAGAGAGGAAGAAAGAGACACTAGCCCATTTGTACCCAGGCAGGAGCGGCATGTACTTTAACATTCCCCCTGCATTCTGACAAAGAGCACTAATTATAAATAAATTAGGGACACGACACGGTGTGCCACAGGGGGACAGGCAGAGGAGCACCAGAATGAATGAGAGCGTATAGAAGAGAATGAGGTGGGGAAGAAGGGGAAAAGGGTGGGGGTGAAAGGAAAACGTGGAGGAAAAGAAAACTGATAAGAGAGGAGGAGGAAGGGACAGGGGAACTATGGGCCTGGATCAGACACAGACCATACACAAGACCCGAATCGCAAAGAGAAAACCACCGAACAGATTTGATGGTATTAAACACATCTGAATTTATTAGGAGCATATGAGATCAGCATATATATTTAATAAAAAGTGCTTTTGAATTACAACTATTTACTAAGCCTTACTTATGAACATATTCAATTTGTCTTTAATATACATTTATCCTTTTTAAAATGAAAACGGTAAAATTAAAAACATCTAACCTTGATTCAAACATTTTTGTTAGGTCATACTGACCTTGGAACTACTGACCTCACTGCACCACAAAGATTCACTTGAAGGCCCCATTATGACCTCCTTAAAAACTTTTTAAGAATACCAATAAGGTCTGCTGAATCCAATTCATGATCTAAATTGTAAAAGTAAAAGAAGATTGCTTTATTGATGCCAATGAGGGAAAGTCTGGGGTTACGTCAGCTCCAATACAGTGTAAGAACAGTCATTAGAGTAAATAGAAAAAAAAAACAATAACAGTAGACTGAAATAAAAAAAATAATAATGGGGAGGGGGTTTCTTTAAGTTGTGGTGCATGGGGAGGCGGAGGACAGTCAATATATACAGTAAATATATACATTACAACTGTGGACCAAAATTCCAAAATGGATATTTCATTTTAACTAACACAGAAAAACTGTTAAAGAATTAAACACTTATTACTGCTAATCTTGCATTAAAGAACATAAAACCCTTTTTCATTACTAAATATTGTACTGTACTGGAAGGTGTTTCGGCCAAAGCCACTGCTATTGTCAAATATTTACTTACTGTCACTCACGCTTATCAGAAGAGAGGAAGTGAGTGAAAGACTCAGCGCTATCTAAATAGATCACACTTCAGTCCTCTGCAACCATTACTTTCCACATTCGCATGTTACCGGAACCACTAAACCAAACACAAGAGGTCCTGCTACAGAAACCAAACACATTTCCATTCCAGTCACTACCATAGCAAAATAAATACAAATAATAACATTTCAAGTTCAGAAATTATAATTGAAATTAAAACATTAATTATCTTGAACTTTAAGTGAATTAAAACATTTTAAAGTACAAGGAAATCATTTGCCTGTCCACCTAGCCTCACTGTCGGAGTGCACGCAGAATGAAACAATCATGGACTTTCCAGAAAAAGATCTTTTGTTAGTGGCATCAATTGTCTTGCTAAAATACCTCCTGCCAGTGGGGGTATCACACATTCAATTTTCACTTTAAGTGGCTTTGCTGTCATTTCAGCTATACACTATAATGCTGAAAGTATTAATTATATACTGAAATGAAACAACGTCCTTTCAAAGACGTTAACCAATGGGTCAAAAAGACCAGTACACAAAACAATACAAGAGTAAATGCAAAGTTAGAGAACAAATAAACAACACTGATCTGTAAACAGCAAATGTGCTTCATCCATGTTGTGGGTCTGGATGCACCCCTATAACCTGACAAATTTTTGGCTTATGGACCAGTTGTTGATAACAGACAATTCTGCAAAGAATATTTAGGGATTTAATGTCCAGTTCCTGATGTAGCAGCAAATTGTGTTTAATGGTTTAACAAATCCCTCCCACCAAGTCCATGTAATAATAAAGAGTTTTGACCACATTGTATGTAGATAAACCTTTTTGTACAAAATCTTGGACAAATCTGGCATCACCTGATCATGAAACCCTCCAATGTGACCAATCACGCATTTACTGAGGAACGGTTTAAATAATCAATAAAATATTTACTCATTAATGCTCCTACTTACTTCTGTTGAGTGTGTTGTAGAAATGTAACAATGCACCATGGGGCATTTTCGATCTGTATATATTCAACTTAAACAGCAGGGGACACTAGCTCCAACAACCTGTGGTTGACGTCACAGTACAAAGTTGCCAGGTATGGGATTTTGTGAGGCTATTTTCTTTATTTGCATTGCTCATTTGTTTACTTAATATGAGATTTGTGTTAAATTTCATATCAGTTTTTTTTCACACAAAAGGGGAAATGTGCAGCATTGTTTAGCAAAGTTTGTACCAATAAATACGAGGACAATCAATATTTAGATCAATAAAAGACAAGCACAAAGACAAATAATGACAGGAAAAAAAGAATTATTGCTTCAAAAATCTGGTGGGGGAAATCAATTCACAATACTGGGTTAAGGGTGTGAACATTAAGTCCCTAATGTGTTACAAACAAATTCTAAATAAGTTAGTCAGTAAAGCACGGAAAATCTTTTGTTTGTACTTTATTAGTTAAATAAATATTTAAGAGTGCCCATTTTTTTGGAAACTATGTTGTGTAGAATCAAATAGGACTAATTATTAATAATAATCACTATCAAAATGCATTGTGTTTTTTTTTCCTAATATGCATATAATTAACCTTTTTTGTTACGTTGCAAGAATTGATGAGGACAAGAGCACGATTGAGGTCAGAGGTGATGACCAGCGACACAGACAGCAAAAATCACAGAGGTCACCTGTGTCTGCCCTCGTCACTGACCTGCCCAGAGCTACATGACTGTTACCATGGGTACTGGGGCTCACAAACACACGTGATGTCATCTGCGGAGAATAAAAAAGCAGATAAATGGAGGATGTGATGGGGGTGGGGGTAAACAATCTAGACACAAACACACACTCCTCACATACAAGTTCAAACACACACACACACACAGAAACACTCAAGCTGCTTCCGCCACTGACCGACTTGTCTGTCCTTTGACGGCCTCAACTTTCCAGACAGCCATGAAAAAACAGAAGCTGAAACAAAAGAATTAGCATTCCCACAATGCAAGGGCTGTCTGGCTGCCTATGGCAAAGAGACACAGACAAGCTTTTTCTCTGGCTGCCAGTGTCATTGCTACATAAAGGTGGTGGACAAACGTTGCAGCCACTTTGAGTGCTCTCACCATGACTAAGGAGATTAGTAGTGACGCTGTGTCTGGAGCTAATCAAATTATAACAGCATGCACGAAACACTCACACTTGATGATGATAATAAAATACTTCTATATATTTTTTATTTTATCCAGCACGTTATGCTAATCAGGGTCGGGTCGTGTCTGACGATACCCAGAATTACTGGCCACGAGGCAGGAGTAGAACTAGGACAAAGCACCAATTTATTGCAGGGCAAACACTCACCCATTTAATCATGGACATCTAGTTGACTTTAAAAGCAGCGATTTCACATTCTGCATGTTGGAGACAGCAGAAATACTTAGAGAGAACACATGCAGATGAAGGGTGAACATGTGAAACTACTCACAGTTCTTCAGAAGTATGAAGTGAAGCAACACTCTACCCATCAACTTCTCTTTCGACCACCGCTGGGATATTCTTCCAACTAACAACTCACTGTACTTCTTTGATATGCTGCTTCCACCCACATGTACTTCTCCCACAGGTTCTAGAGCTTTTTCATCTTATCGAGCTCTAGCTTCTCTATCAGGGACTCAAACAGGGTCTAGAACTTCTAGAGCAGTAGGACATGGACTGTTGATGCATTTCCATGTCCAAGTTTACGATTCACTTTTGTTTTCTATTACATTAAACAATGTACAAACTCAATTTTCAGTAAATTATCAAACTTTCTTGAAAAAAACAAAGCAGGTAAATAGGCAGCCGGGGGTTCAGATACGGTCAGCAAGAGCTCATCTGATGGCCCGGGGTAAACACAGAAAATGTATTGGTACTACAACATAAACCTGTGGGGGCTGGGTTATTATTACATCATGTTTCACTTACTAAGATAACACAATTAGCATCATGCAATGTCAAATCATGTCACATGTCAAATATTTGCTCCTTCCGTGTACCGAAAATGTGTAAATTGTAAATAAATACACACGTGCAATTTCATATAAATAAAACATCAATGATAAATTATTTAAAGTTATAATTCCGTTCTTTGCCCTGCATCGTCTGTTTGTGGGTGTGTTTGGGGGGCTTTATTTTAAGATTAGCCTTACTAGGGTAGACAAAAAACAATGTCTATGTAGTGAGCTGTGTTTTTGAACACATCCCATTTCTAGGTACTTTCAAATCATAAAACCGGAGCTAATAAGCTGAAAAGTTTAAAGTAAAATAAACAGTTCAGTTCTGTGTGGACCGACAGATTTCTTTTTTTATTTTACCAAATAATGCAAATGCCAAGACTTCAGGTCTCTAGTTTCAAATCACTGCTGTAACTTCTCAAAATGAATGGTAAGATAGATCAGTTAGGTCTATGTAATTGCATAATAATAATAATAATAATAATAATAATAATAATAATAATAATAATAATAATAATAATAATAATAATAATAAAAATAATAATAGTAATTAAAAATGATGATTGTTCAATGTGGCCCTTGAGAAAAAAAGAATTGGGGACCCCTTCCTGGTACTATTTTACCTTTAAGTTATAGAATGTTCTTTCTCATCAATCTATCTAATCAATAAAAAATACAATATTAGAGCTTATTTCACTATTGTCATAAAAAAACATATCATTTAAGGAAGTACAAAACACTAATTCTATATACCCCTATTTATAATAAATGTTAATATCTATATAAATGTTAAAATGTTAATATCTATACCAAATATTAGAACAATACTAAACAAACACTGATCCAAACACAATCACATTATTTTCATTTAAAGTGTGTTTTTAAAAAAAAATACAGAGAAAACAGAAGCATTAATATAACTATCAAAATGAGCTTTCAGCATGCCCTCTCCCCAGACACATGCTTATGTTCTCAAAGTCATCTACAATCAGACATTTGCATTGGATTAATGCCTCCCTCCAAGCAAAGCCTTTTGGAAGGAGGAGCCATTCATATCATCTGCTGAAAAAATAAACATACCTAGTCCTCTCCTTAATGCACATTCACATCCATTATCTACATTTTATTTTTATTTAAAATATCTATTTCATGTTAACTACAGAATTACATTTAATGCACTCTAGTCAACAACTACTGGAAATGAGTGCTCTAGCAAGACTTTGGGACTAAAACCTTTGGACACATTATATCATCTCAAAATATTTCTCTTCGTCACCACTGTTCCTTGATGAACAAAGTCTGTCTATAACTTTGGAGATGACTTGAGTCATAAGAAATTCAGTCGACCGCCATGAAGTACTAGATGGCCACATTCATACATGCTCATTTTACAGGTTTGAGTTCTAAAGACGTCTTTATCCCAGATAAAAAAATGCATTACGCAGGAACACCTGTGTAGTTCAATTACTGGGTCTCAGGCAAATGTACCTGTAATGGGATATGATACCTTAATCTGTCATATATACATATACAGGCGTATAGTACAATGAAATTCTTTCTTTGCATTTCCCAGGTTGTTTGACCGGGTCAGGCATCGTATGGTGCCCGTGGAACAGAGAGGTGCTCAAGGGCCCAACGGTGACCACTTGGCAGAGCTGAGATTTGAATTCTTAACCTATCAGTTGATAGTCAAAAGCTCTACACACTAGGCTACCACTGTCCGTGATCCAGTTTGTTCCCTAATATTCAAGATTTGTAGATTGTGAAACTTGCACTTAACCTGCAGATCTAAAAAAACGACCAAACTAAGCACAGAATTAAAACATAATAACCACACAGGTGAAATGTTCATGTTTTAAGCTTTAAAACTACTAAAAGAACAGTTTTTATTTCTCAGAAATCCTATCAGAATTATTTTTCTTTCCCTCCCTGTCCCCGTTGCTCACCCCCTCCGATTCTCTTTACCTCAATCCTGCAGAGCCATCAGAAAAAGTACATTTAAAACCATGATGAATGACAACCTTCTTTTGTTTTCCCTTCTCTAACAGCACCATTAAACTAAAGGCATCAAAGTGCTCAGTGAAGATCATTGCTCACCTGTCCTGTTTTACTGACACACTGAGACAACAGCATATGTTTTGATGCTGTGCTTTTCTTATCTGGTATCGTCTTTTAAATCAATACTAAAACTGTTTGCCATCATCTTAAAAAATTAAAAACTGACCATTTTAATGCAGGTTACAAAATATATTAAAATGATACATTATGATAGAAGCATTGCATTGGTACTATAAAAGATATATTTACTTCAAGAACCAAAATTATGTTTTCAAATGAACGCGTATTAACCTGAGCTTGACGAATTATATTTGCAGACACTTCATGGACTGGAGGAAAAAAACCTCAGAATGCTTTAAACAGCTGAGTAACTCCATGATTCTACTTTATGCATTATACATGCTCAAATATACCAAATGCATGTATTTCTAAGCATATTTATTTACATGCTCAGAGGTCTCATTATGTGGACGCCAAAATAAATAATAAGCAGTTGAGCCTGTGTACAACCGAAGATAAGTTACAGCGAAAGGAACGAAAACAGGACATCGTCCAAGTCATTATTAGCATTGCATGCCGTATTGTGTCTGGCTGGGATGCTGCTTTGATTGCGTGTTATATGCAGCGAATGCGAATTGACATGGCTGACTGCTCAGCAATATACAAAGCAATTAACTTGATGTCCCTATCTCAGGCTAATGCTACCAGCCTGACTGGAGTGGTGACTCACACACCTGATACACATTCACACCATGGACCTGGAGAGTGTGATCTAATATCAGACATTTGTGAAATAGAGTGAAATGGTGACAACAATGGTATTTATTTGTACCAGATTACCTTAACCGGGATTTCACTTTGGTCCTTTTACATTAGAATAAAACGTCATCACACTAAACACTAATAATAAGAACTTTAATTTGAAAGAGGGCGCAGTCCAGCCATCAAGGCCAAGTCTGTCTTGCTCAATGATGAAAACGCTGGAAAAAGAAACTAGTTATATATTAACGAAGACAAGTGATGAACAGAAGAAGAATCGTCCTTAGACACGTGGGCTCCTTTATTTTCCTTTATTTAGTGCCCTCATATAAACGTTCTCTTTAGCATCCAAGTAATGTTGTGTGTTCTCTAGGGCTTAAATATAACAAAAAATATATAAATAATGATATTATAATATTGATGTTCCACCGCACACCAGGGTCGAGAGTCTGAACTTAACGGTTCAAATCTTGGCCACTAGGACGCATAAACCAGTCAAAGAGCTCCAAATAATTGAATTGTCTGTATCCAGGGGACTCATAGCTCCCGGCAACATAGCCCTGGAGATCCGTTGACCCCTCCGCTATGACGAAGCCCCGATCCGGGAACGACCGACTGGGAGGAGGCCCCGGGGTCGACCTGGCATTGCTGGCAGGGGAATGTCTGGGGATTCCACCAGAGGAGCTGGCAGAAGTGGCAGGAAAGAGATGTTAATGTATTTCTAAATAAATAGACAACTGACATTTAAAAAATGTGAATTTGATGAGATTAATCTTGGATTTTTTTATTAATCTTAATCTATTGTTATTTCCACTTTCAACCATTTGCTGACTATTTAATATGTGTAAAGTAGCCCTATTTATATTAGCCGTGTAAAGTAGCCCTATTTATATTGGAACAGAGAAGTCACCGAGTACACTTACAGTCAAAATAAGATATTGGGAGGGAATGATAGTAAGTAAAACTACATTATATTACATGCCGTACATATTATAAATAGAAAAAAAAGAATATAGACATGCCATGACATACATGCCATGTGGAGTTGCATTGAAATATATTATTTAAACTTTATACTCTTTAATGTAACACATATCCAGTGATGGTCCATGTTTCTAGCAATATATAAGCACGGCTTCACATTTTCTGTTCCCGATATCTCTCTCTGGTGTCTTTTGAATTAAAGGTTATGGTGGCAAGGTTCCCTGGTGGTTCATTGCCTGTGTCTGATCACTCTGTAATCCGGCCTGATACAGGTCTCTTCCTGGATTAACAGAGGTGAAGGAGTAGGTCCCAGGGTTCCCTGACCAACCAATAGACAGCAGAGGGTAGAGAGGTCTTGTGAAGACCCCTTCTAAAGGGGGTTGATGAATGTTGACTGGAATTTCACAACAATGACTTATGTATGCATTTTCTCCCTTTTTTCTCCCTTTGTCAAAGAACTACCTAAATGTTTATTTAAGATAAATTGGGTGACCAGGTGGCACAGCGAGATATTCCAATAGCACACAATTGTTGAGATTCTAAACTCCTTGATTGTTCAAAATCTCCAATGCCACCAGTTAGCAGGGAACCATCAATCGGGCATAGTTGACAGTGCCGGCAGCAGACATATTTCTGCTTATGTGGTATAACCGGTCTATGTGGGTGGGGTCTCAAAACGATGTTTAGGGACCCCGATTAGCAGATTGAGAGGCAACTGTGCAGAATTCTGGGGTGAAAAAAAATCAGAAAGAAATTCATAGAAAATGCACAAATTAAAAAGAAAGAAAAAAAGAAGTGAGAAACCAGAGCAGATTAAGTGCACACGAACAGTTCATGTATCAGTCCTAACACTTTATTCCTCTGGAACATCCTCACTCACACTTCCTGTTAAGAATCTGCGCCCTCTAAACAATCGCTCCAAACTTTAAGAGGCTGAGCCTGCTTAAGATTTTAAGCGCTCTCCTCTTCTCCTATTACATTTCTCCCTCCTCTTTTCTCACCCTCCTCCTTTCATGAATTAAAAGGTCTGTAGGGAGAGGCATGGTTAATTCCGATCAGATCCCCACCCCCCCACCCCCTCGCCCGGCAGTTCTCCTGGGCTGACAGACGGAGATGGGATCTGACAGTAAACAGCCAGGCGGATGCCTTGTGCGTGATTGACACTCGGGCAGGTCGCCCCGCTCCTAATCCTGCCCTGTCAGGTCTAATTGGAGAGGTGGAGCCCCGTGTCACCGGGCCACTGATTGGCAGGACCCCAGCTTTGCATAGATATGAGCAGTAGATGAAGGCTAGGTGCCCCCTTCACTGCTAAAAGAGATACAGAGAGGTGATCCCTGTACATATACAAAAGGTACAGTGCTGCACCGCACATCTTGACATGAACACCGACATCCAAATACATTTAACTCGGTGGAATGAGATCCGCAAGACCCGAGACCCAGGAAATAGGCTGCTCCAGATATTACATATTAGTTTTAGTGAACTTTCTCAAGAGGAACAATGTTCTAGATCACCGTTTCCCAAACTTTTACAGGTCTCGACTCTTTTTAGTGGCCAAGCAGGCTGTGACCCCTGGCCGATTTCTTAATTTAACAGTTCAAAACAAACACTAAACTGTGACAAAACTAATAGTAAACTTAACAGAACTAACATTATTTATAAAAAATTATTTATATATTATTGCAAATGTCAGAAAAATGTTTATCAAAATTCTCAATTGGGGTTAATTTCTGTCAATTTACATTTATAAGTAATTGTTTGTTCCAACTTTATAAGTAACTTAACTTAAAAAATAACAAAATGTAATATTGTAATCTAATTTAGACTTTGGGTCATGAATGAAAACATGCTTAAACGACTTCTGTTTACACAGTCAGGGTTGCCTTTAAAAAAAAATTTTCACTCAAAGTCATGAAAAAACACCCCAAAACAACACAGGGTACAAAGATGATGTTGCTTTTAATAATAAACCAGTTAAACCATCACAACCTACAAATTAACATCTTAAATTGACCAGATCAGTAATTGTTCAGTTCTGTTCATTTTCTTAATTAGGGTCGGGGAGGGGTGCTGGAGCCTATCCCAGCTTTTCAACGGGCGCAAGGCACATGGTAACACCCTGGAT
>JAYDZG010000021.1:5370008-5380710 GCA_034509265.1 Microcambeva bendego
GTAACATGTGTTTGGACTGTGGGAGGAAACCGGAGTACCTGGAGGAAACCCACGCGGACACAGGGATAACATGCAAACTCCACACAGAAAGGACCTAGATCACCTCACCCGGGGATCGAACCCAGAACCTTCTTGCTGTGAGGTGACAGTGCTACCCACTACCCCAAGTCACCGTGGTTAAAGAAAATTTACTGGGTAACCCATTTAAATGATGAAAATGACCATGTCGTTTATACCACTGATTTTGGTTTTTATAAGTGTTATGTCAGAACAACTAATAATATTTGATGAATGAAGCAACAAGGACATTCCATAGTCATGACAATTTCTGATACTGATAAACAATGAACTGTTTATTGTTTATTTGACTGTTATTACCACAGTCTATAATTCCAGTGGCATGGAACATTTCATGTTTGTTAAAACTGTCTGGCAACTGCATCCATTATTGTTACGCACCAGACATTAGAAGCGTAAAGGTTTGGATTTGTGCCATATGTGAATCAAATCAACTAAATGAAACCAAAAGTGTCTGTTGCTATAGTGATTTTGCTGCGCTCCTCTTCGTGACTTAAAGGCAGTCGTTGACTGCATGGCAGGGCACAGGAAACGTAAAGCTAATCACAAACTGATTGACCTTTTTGAAGAGGACAGTCTGTTCTGAAGGAAGGAAACTTTGGAAAACTGATTTGATTTGATGATTTGGTCCTGATGTATGACATCTGCCTTGACCGATTCATGACAACGGTACTTGCAATAAAGTTTAACCAACTACCATTTTACTTCTGTTTAATTGTAATTAAACACTGATTTGCCAAAATATTAGATAGACCAAACAGATATGCTGCCATTTCAAGTCCTAGAAAGACGACCCTTGAAGTAGCATTGTGGTATTTGGTTCCAGGACATTACCAGTGGTAATTCAGCTTCTGTACAGGGTGAGATGGATGGTCTTACAGTTAGAGAATCCTGATTCTCTATCTGTCAGGAGTACACAAATACAAATGAATGATTTTATAAAGACAACGGGATTCATCAGACCAGAAGTCCTACCTTCCATTGTTCTGATGTCCATTTGTGAAGCATGCATGCCTATTGTACGTACTTTTAAAGCTGGACTCCACACCCCTTACACAAAAGTGTTAGCATTTATATTTTTGGCACTTATCAGACAACTTTATCCAAAGCGACAGAATACTGAGGGTTAAGAGTTGTCTCAAGGGCCTGAAAGAAACCTTCTGACTATCGAATAGAATGCCTTTAATTGTGAATATTTGATCCTTATTTTTCTGGAAGCAGGGATCAGAGTAAAGGGTCAGCCATTGTTTCACACATCTAGAACAGATAGGGTTAGGGGTCTTGCTCAAGGACCCAACAGTTACTGCATAGCAGAGCTGGGATTTGAACCCAACAATCTTTCAATTGAAAGCTCTGAAGCTCAGAAGCTCTTTTGTGGGTCCACATCAGATAGCCTTGATGCATTAATAAGTCTTGGCTGCCCAAAACCACATCAGTGGTTTGACGTTGGCCCCTCTTCAGTGGGTGATCTGTCCATAATGATATGGCCCTCATAAGAATCCCTCCAGTAGTTACACTGCACACATTTGGTACATTGAACACATCCTATGAAACAACCCTCATCCCAACATGTACTCTTCTTGACTGCAACATACACCATTGTTACAGTACAGACGTGCCTATTTTGGGGTTTTTTTTTTTCATTTTTTTAGCAACCGAGATGCACAGGTGTTATTATGCCAACCGTGTGTGCTGGACTATATGAATAGATTTCTGTATGCAATAACGTATAGCTTACCCTTACTGTGTTTGCCGAGTGATCCCACTGCTGTTTGTGCATCTCCACCCACCCCATGATTGACAGCTGCCATTGACCTGGTGCAGTCAGAGAGTGCCGGTGGAGGTCGTCAGGTCAGACGATACGGCGTTGCCCTGGAGACGACCTTGGCCCCTTATTTGCATACAAGACTTCATTAGCGCAGCCACACTGCCTGCATAACAGCGGCATAAATGAATAAGGCAGACCGAGGACGAGAGGGGGGTGTGAAGGGCAGCTAATTAGGCCAGGTGTATTTGCAAAATATACTGTCAGATGTGAGACAATCACAGAAGCTCAATGTGGCCTAAAGTATCTTTAATTTAGAGTAGATTTAATTATAAATGAATTAGAGCATTAAACATGCTTAGAGTATTGGGAACGTTGGATTCATGTAAAGAACATATCTGAGAGATTATCTTCCTCCGAGTTCAAACTCACGCAGCATAACCTTGCACTCTAGTGCGTTAATAAATTATTAACATGTTATGACAGAATGTGTATGTATTGCAGCCGGCAGAACTACACGTCCTCACTTGGGAAAACTCATTTCTGCTGATCAGCATTTCTTTTATATGATTTAGTTTTTTTTTTTTTGGTAATGCCAAGCTCAGGCTACTAGCTCGGTTCATTCCTGATACCCAGTCACACAACAATAAGCGCTTCAACTTGTTGAGGCTCACAGGGGGTCCAGCCATTCCCAGAAAAAGAGGCAGCCATAACGGATGTGGTTACATTTAGTTGAAGAGAGTTAAACAATTAACTGATAATAATTCTGTCTTTCTCTCTGTGTATCAAAAGTGACTTACAGTGACTGTTTACAGCCTTAGCAATTGAGGGTTATAAGCAGTAACCTGGCAATGATGGGACTTGATCAAGCAACCATCTGATTACTAGTCCAATAAAATATCTCTTTCTAGATCTATATATATCTGTCTGTCTGTCTGTCTGTCTGTCTATCTGTCTATATATCTCTTTCTAGATCTATGTCTGTCTGTCTGTCTGTATCTATCTATCTATCTCTCCTATATTACACCTTCCCATAATCCAAATTCAATCATGCAGCCAGGTTAATTAGAGATATTGAATTGTCCTTGAGGTACCTATCCACAAGGTTGCATAATCTAGTGCATTGTGGTGCCGGACCCATGACCAGATAAATAGGCAGGGTCAGGGTCAGGATCAGCCACTGGCATAAAAAAAACTATACCAGATTAATAATGCAGTTCAGGATGCAGGGTTGCAGGATTGAAATCTATCTATATTGCATAACCTTTGGAAAAAGAGTGTTTGGAAAATTTGCTTATTTAAAAGTCTCTTTTCTATACACACCAGTACTTACATCTAAACAAGCAAGTGTGCTTCAGATAGTGTAACTCAGTCATAAAATTCTAATCACACGGCAGAAATTCCCAGGGTATGAAAACTGAATGCTGAGAAGAAAAAAGAGAGTTTGCTCAATCAGCAAAGAAATGTAGACTACAGAAGTGAATCTGAGAAGTAGTGGATGGGTGCACTGCAGCTCGGAGCCACGGGCAACGTGGTGTGCCCTGGAGGAAATTCTCAGGGCGATCGATGGAGGGGATTAAGGCCAGGCTTTGGGGCTCAAAGGCCTGGATCTTGCCTGTATCCTACTCTGGAGCCCTGGGACCAGAGGAGGGGGAAGAAAAGCTAACCTGGAACTGTCAAGTGCGAGTGCTCGATGGGCTTTGGAAATTCATTCAGGACATTTGCCTGGACCGCTTCAATGCACGGAGCCGCTCGCATAAGCTCACGGCGGCATGGCAATCTTATTCAATATTCTATGGGATACACAGAAGTACGAGAGTCAGAACTTTAAGAATGAGTCGTCTCCAAAAACACTAGGTACACAGCCTTTGCCTTTGCAGAGTGTGTTGTGTGTTCCAGGCCTCCGACGTTTCAAGTATTTGGTCATTGAATTCATTTTTACTTTCGAATCCCAAGAGTCAAGTTCGCGCTTGGATTCAAGGCTCATTACAAAATGAGCAGGATATAAATAAATAAAGAAATGCAAGAAAACCACTGGGAAATTACAGCCGAGCCGTGGTGGATCTCAGAATTAAACAGCATAATTAATCACGCTAAAAACAAGCACATTGCTCATACTCTTATTATACCTAATAATTGCATTTCTTTTCCACATCAGGAAATGCAATCAGTTAACGTATTAGCAGACTGAGTCGTCTGCTGCCGAGCAGCTGGTTGGCCAATCAGACGCTAAAAACTACTGACCTGAAGACATGCATATTCCATCAGATCAAGCATAACAAAGCAAGAAGTAAGAATGTTTGGGTTTAAAGTAGTTTAATTAAATTTTGTGCCTCTGTAGTTTTCGAAAACTCACAAGCTCTAAAATTCTCCAGTTTAATTACCTACACCAGGCTGAGCTCAAAATCTATAGTGTGGTAGCCATCGTTTGCAGATCCGCGTTAATAAAGAACTAGTTTGGCATTTGGTGAGACATCAGGATGTAACGACGTGATATTGTGTTGACAAATGATGACAAAGTTTCCTTTTATTATTTCTCTTAGAATGCTGTATTTGTAATTATCTTTTATTTACCCAAATAATTAATGTCATTTTATTTCTGAGCTAAGTACAAACCATGCAAAATAATGCTGCATGTTTTTCTTATTAGGGGAAAAACTCTGACATGACATTTTAAAATAAAACCTAACATGACATAAATAAATGAATAATGCTAATAAATAACGTGTCATCACATGAATACATCTGGAAAATTCCAAACCTGGCAACCCAGTCCAAGCTCGTTTTAAGGAATCATCCCTACTACATTATTTTGGGCACCTGTGGACTTCCTTTCTGATCATGACCTTGTTAGTAAGTGGCATTTTAGCAACACTACTCCTGGATCTTGGTTGGGCGGCACAGTGTTGCCAAATTGAAACTTATTTGCACATCGACTGAAGAACACACCCTTTGGTGGGAGGACATAATGTGCCACATTATTAAAGACATGCAATGATTTATAATCAAATATTAATTTATAATTATAATTACTGTAGTTTTGCACTTTGGTTACATTCATGGGGAATTTTGGATCTCCAATAAACTTCACGTACATGTTTTTGGACTGTTTGTGGAGTAAATGCACACGGACACAGGGAGAACATGCAAGCTCCACACAGAAAGGACTTGGACCGCCCCACCTGGGGATCGAACCCAGGACCTTCTTGCTGTTAGGTGACAGAGCTACCAACTAACCACTTATAATTACCGATCTGCACATTTTAAGCTGTTAATTTGTAGGGCATGGTTTTTTAACTATGTTTTTAATGTATGGCTACAATATGGCTACCCTGGTGGCTAAGCACGTAGTACTATCGCTTCACGGCCAGAAGGTCTCAGGTTCGTTCCCCCTATGGATCAGTAAGGGTCCTTCATATGTGGAGTTTGCATGTTCTTGCAATGTCAACGTGGGTTTCCTACGGGAGCTCCGGTACCCCTTTACAGAGTACCAGTCAGTCACAGGGAATCACACTGACTCAGTTACTTAATTTAGATTTCAGTCTACCATCTGACACTGATACCTATTACAGCCACGAAGAGCACAGACAGACAGCAACTAGAAGCAAGAATTGAACCCAGGTCCGAGGGTCTGCATCATATAGTGAAAGAGCACTCCACCCCTTTGCTATACCCTGTTCCAATCCATGGTTAAACGTTCTAGATCTGCGCACACACACACACACACACACACACACACACACACACACACACACACACACACACACACTTTTGCTTTAGGTCGTAATTCAAAATCATGGACCAGGCTGTGCCAGGCTGATGGCTGCAGCAGATGTGCTAACACCTTTATAAAGACATTCATCAATTTGACAATCTTACGTTCGAATGATCGATAGTGCATCTTTTGCCGCCTCTGCCATCAGTCCAGGTATCAATATCAGAAGACCACAATCACCCAGACAATCAATGATGGCTGCAGGGGCAAGCAGGGTGTCTGATCATGGCACGCACTCGGATGCTCGACCACGTCTGAATTCAACCAGAGCACAAGCTGCGAGTTCGTCATGGATGGACAAGCAGTGCTGACTGACTGGAACATTCTGTTTAAAGGAAAACTTTTCCTCTGAGACAAATAAAGGACAAATTAAATAGTTCATATAGGTGAACATGGTCAGTGACACCACAGCATTATGAAATCTGGATTTGTACATTTATCATATTGTGGGTCATTATAGACGTGTAGACTATACAGGAAAGAAAATGTTATCCCAGTTTCCAGGAATACAGAAAAAGATAGAGATGAGGTTCAAACCTAGAATGCAGAAGCCCTGAGACACTTCATCTACTAGCAGTTAAACAATTTCAGTAACAGCTGTCTCTAATTTGTTCATTTTTAACTGATTCACTAGCAGCACCCAATTACACTAAGTACAAGCAGGAATTATTAATAATTAATAAACCAGGGAGTATTCCTTATTAATAATAATCTGAATATGTGTATGTTCAGCTCTCCTGAAAGCCACTTGTGAATGACTTATTTTCATGTTTGCTTCTTCTCTCTATGTCTGCGAGGGTTTACTCCTGGTGCTCAGTTTTCCTCCCACAGTCCAAAAACATGCAAAAGATGTGAATTAAAGATACAAAATTGTCCATGACTGTGTTTGATATAGCCTCGGGAAGTAATACACCGTGAAAAGAGAAACCGTTCCTGTCATGAATGTAACTAAATGTAATACATGTAAAAACTATTAAACAAGCAACTTTTCAGACTACAGTACCAACAGACCAAAACCGTGGGCAACGATGACAGAAAAACTTCCTGGAGAAGAACCATAATCAGCAGGAAGCTCCATCCTTGTTAGATGAAAATATCACTAATACAATATTTTAAGATTTAGGCATTGTTTATTTCTGTAATTTATTAATGTAAATTATCAATGTATTAATAAGAATTTGATTCATTTTTATTTATTGCTTTGTTAGGATCACAGGGTTCTAACCCATTCAAGTCTGTGTAGATGCCCAGCCGGATGATAGCCTGACCACGGCTTGTGTGCTAGCATAACGAAAAAATAAATATAAATGAATAAAAGTCACTTAAATTGCCAATGGAAATGAATATCCAGCAATGATGTTCCAGACACTATCAAAATAAAGCAAGCAGGCCACCTAGTGGAAAGTCTCTGTCATCACTGTCGCTGCATTAAAGCTTGTAAACGCTGAACAATTATGGTTTTATTTTTACTTTTAAATAAGGTTTTAGCCTGAGTGGTGTTAGGACGAGCGAGTAACTGAAAACGGCAAATTTGTGAAGATTTATATAATAAGTTCTATAAAAATAGATACATATGATGAATACGATTATTCTCAAAGACAGAAACCCTGAGGTTAAGTTAGGAAGACAAAGCAAGATCATTGTCAGTATAAACATAGCAGGAAAAAAATAATGTCTTTAAAAACCAAAGAGTATCAAATCTAATATCAGATTTAACACTTACAAACTATTAACAATACAACGATTGATCAAAACAATTACAAACAACCAAACAAAAGTAAACGCACCCATGGCAACCGTCATGACTGAGCCCTACTAAATTCTGGGATAAATGTGCTTCATTTCACAGACCTCATGTCTTAAAAATACACAAGATTATATTATAAAGAAACCAACAATGCAAAGCACAACCTACTTTATAAGCTCCATCAAGAAGAAGAATACATCCGTGATTTTAACAAACAATCCTCTGTGTCTAAAGATTTGTTTGGGAGTTTATTGAGCTGATTTAGACCGAGGCATCTTATTTATCGTTTTATCTAGCTGGGTTTTAGTGTTACCGAGCGTCGAGAGAGAAATAAACTGTAAACTAACTATTGCAGTAGATCATCCGGGTATTTTTCGAGTACTATGTATTCGGAAATACTCTGGCGTACTGTTTAGTATGGAAGTATGCAACTTCTGACGCAGTCGCAGTGAGACTGTGTTGCCATCGCTTCAGTATTGAAATTAGCTGTTGGCTCTTCTAAAAGTCGGTAGAAATCGTTAAATGGCGTCATCGACTAATTTGCATAACATGTCACAAGTTAACGAAGCTGGAAACATGAAAATAAAGCTTAAGGTGTCTTATCGTACTAAACAGTGAATGATAAATTTGCATTATAACAAGTAATAACTTAGATAAATGTAGTGAAGAAATACGTGAAGTTAATGACTCCATTATGTCAGGATTTAACATAAACATTTGAAGTTTACTTCTCAATTATTTGTCCTTATACTACTACCACTGCTCATTTTGTGCATGCGCTCTCTCTCTTCGCACACACATAAAAGAAAAGCAAAAATATAGCGGCGACTCGGTTCCTTTGGATCATTTCAAAGAGTTGTTCAAAAGAATCGGATTCGCGAACAACTCATTACTATAGATGACAATAAATATTTCTCAAGACCTGAATTCGTAAGGACACCCGACTGTACCTCATTAAGGGACAGAACTAGCCTCGGTATGGGTATATAAACAAAGCTAATTAAGTACAAAGTATTGTAAATATATTCAACTCTAAACATAACCCCAAGTGGAGCGGTTTTATAAGGTAAGAGAAACATCAGTGCCAGGAGTCCAGTCGAGGTCTCTAAGATACGTGCTGCTGTTGGGAACTCACACCACCAGCTACACCACAATCCGACTGTTGTGTTCCTTGGAGTTGAAGTTTAATAACGTAGTAAATGTTTTCTTCGATTTATGAATAAACGGACCAATTGCCCTTAATTGTTAGCTAGATTATTATAGCAGCACTATACAGTACGATCAGATTGAGGCTAACAGTGCTAACGCTAGATAAGAAAAAAACACTAAATTTATTATTATTATTACTGCGTTATTGATTGGGCATGGTTTTACGTCGGATGGCCTTCCTGACCCAAACATTTACTCCTTATTTAACCATGCTGGGGACCGGCGATACAATGTTCTCACTCTAAACATGCTCAGGTTAAAGCAGTTGGGTTACTTTGCTGGGTTATTTTCTTAACCAATCATTTGTCAAAGCTTGCGTTGCCAGATTGGGAGGGTTCAAAACTGGCAGGAAATTGGCGAGTTTCAAGGGAACACATTTATAATTACGTTTGTTGGTATAATGCTAAACTGGCAACCCTGGTGGCACTGGAAGCCAATAAAATATTAATAAAATATGTTTAAAGTTTTTGTATTTTAATAACAAATGACGTGACTAATGTCATTAAAGCCAACTAGCTGATTTTAACTGATAAACTAGTTAACTTGCACAGCTAGCTACATCCGAGGTAAGGATTTACCTCAGAGAACCGTTTGTAAGCGAGTCTGCATGGTCATACGCTTTTGACTGTGAGGAAACCGGAGCTCCTGTAGAAAACCCTCACAGACAGAGAGAGAACCTGGACCACACCGGCTGGGGTTTAAACCAAGGACCTTCGAAGAACCAAAACCACTGATAAAATTGAAAATACTTTATATTTTTTCAGATAGGCTGAGGAGGTCGTCAATAAAGGCATAATAAGAAGCATGAGACATATTACAAGATTGATTTATTAACTATAATACAGGTCACATAAGGCCTTACTGTTTATACACCATTCCCATTGAGACAAATGACCATAGTAAATAATGACATGATTTTTAATGTTTCTTTTCAGTTTACTTCATTACATTTTTTTGTGAACATTTTTTTCTTAAATACAGTGAGTGACCCCAGCTCCCGAACATGGGGATAAATCATGCACTACATCGTATGGCCTTTACACCATTCACACCATTTTACACCATTCAAATTGTTAAAAAATTCTCTTTTTTAATTATTAAAATAAAACATAAAAGAAACTTTTTTTCTATCACCATCGACTATAGGGCAAAGTGTTACACCCCCTAACATACAAATGAACAACCAGTTTGAATATAGTTTTTACTTGAGTTTTATTTAACTTAACAATTGGTCACCAGTTAGGGAAAAACAAAACAAACAAAAAAAGAAAAACTGCAGCCATGTATTGTATGATCGCTGAAACAATGTCACATTTTAATTCCCATTTTTACCCTTGCTCCCATAACACACTCCTGTTCGGCAGAATCTTTGGCTGCTCAGGATCAGCTAAAATTGGCATTTATAGTGAGAATGCAGCACATCAGCAGTCAGTTGTAAAGTACCAAGACAGCACCGGATTCTTCTCCCTGTTTGTTTGTTTTCCAAAATATACCAATTCAACAGAAGAGTATGACACATTGACGTGTGGTGAGACAAAGTACAAAGAAAGGCTGATAAAGGCTGAAAGAGATCTTTGGGAGGAAACGGTGGTGAGATTTGAAACAGCCAATCGGATGCTAAACGAGACTTAATGTGATTGGCAGGGCAAAGGTGGGGCACTTTGGCTGCGCTTCAGACTTCAGAAATGCACGAGGAAATTGTCTGTAGCATCAAAAAAAGCGTCTCCTTTTCTAGTCCAGAAATCTCTTTTTGATTCCAAAACAGTCTAGGAGTAAATCAGCATCACGATTTTCTCAGACGAGAACAATAACAAAGAATTTATAGTTAATGAGCAATTATCTCCACTTATAGTGGCAACCTGAGAACATGAAGATTATACAGTGCTGAGAGGTTAGCGAGGCTAAAGTTTCCTCAAATACGGCAAGTTCCAACTCATGTTTCTGTTTTGTTTAGCTGGATGAATAGGAGACGGGCTTTACAGTGGATTCGGGACCTTTGTGAAGAGGGGCTCCAGACAAAACAATTCCTTTCATAGATGCACATACACCTGAATTTTGCTTGTGTGTTTTTATATTTTTAAAAGATTTTGTCCAGGTGGGGTGAAAAACCCTGGAGCAGAAATTTACT
>JAYDZG010000021.1:5455917-5471233 GCA_034509265.1 Microcambeva bendego
CCAGTTATGTGCAGGCACCCTGGGAAACCAGTTTCCTTAAATAGCCCCAATGCTTATTCCACTCATTTCCCCCCCCCAGTAGACTGAAGGCATCTCAGCACTGGTGTGCTGGTGACTTATCACACTGTGCCACTAAAAAAAAAGAATTAATGAGCTCAGTTATTGATGTTGGGCGAGGAAGCTTGGCTTGAAAGATTAAAGATATTCAAAAATCTTCACAGACCATTGCCACAAAGTTAAATGCTCATGTCATAGTTATGTCAAAGTGGCAATAAATCTTGACTCATCCCCAAATAATTTAGTGTGAAGCTGGACTTAAATGAAAGTGACCCATAGGTGCCTCAATATCCTGTGCTTTCACTCCAGCTTCCTTTTAAAGGTTGGATTAAAGGAAAAACTATTTCCCTTTCAATATGACTAAAGTATATATGTTAAACAAATAATTGTGTTTTGCGGCAGCTATGTGATGTTTTTATCCGTGGTGTGTTTGGGCAGGTGTGTTATTGTGAGCACATAAGTTTGCACAATCATGTGATTAATTGCTGTGTGTATGTGTCTGTATATACACATTCAAGTCTCTGCTTGAAGCAACACATGTTGGAAACAGTTGACCTCATATATGGCTAGATTCTTCGATAACAGAGGTCAGAACAAGGTTCTGTTGAGGCACAGTTATCCTGATATAACCAAACATAGTTAGTCACTTGTAAGTCTGCTGTGACTCAGGACCTTTCAAGTACTAATTTTAGAACTGTGTTTCTTTCACTAACTTGTGAAATGTGACTAATTTTCCTGGATATACTTTGATTGCTTTGATCTGAGATGTGATTAATTTCATTCAGTGGGTAGCACTGTCACCTCACAGCAAGAAGGTCCTGGGTTCGATCCCCAGGTGAAGTGGTCCGGGACCTGCGTAGGTTTCCTCCTGGAGCTCCGGTATCCTCCCACCATCCAAAAACATACAATCAGGTTAAATGGAGACACTGAATTGTCCTGTAGGACAATGTAGTGCCGGTTCCAAGCATGGATAGATAGAGAGGGTTGTGTCAACTTTGCCAAATCAATAATGTGGATCATGATCAGCTGTGGTGACCCCTTTATCCTGTTAAGGCTGGTAGACAGGGTTAACTGTTCTTCTTTCTGCCTCATTCAGGTAGTGTAGCCAGTGTTCCATTAATTTTAAACTTGTGACCTGTGATTTCAACTGTATCTCTTGGAACATTCAGTGCCTTTGCTATCTTTTTGTATCCTTTTCCTTGTTTGTGCACAGCAGTTATCTCTTCTCTTGACGTTTTGGACAACTCTCATGACGTAGCCATACTTCTAACATTCTCCCACTCAACAATTCCGGGTATTTAACGTTTTGAATCTCAAGCTCTCTGATGAAACTGTTAACTGATGCTCCATTAGTTTCATCAGGTGTGCTGGAGACAAAACCTGATTTGCGAATGTGTACTATTTTTTCTATTTTGCATTTTGCTCCCAATTCACAGTAGCTTTAGTCAATCTGCGTCCAAGGAGGGGTGACTTAACAGACACACACTCTCTCTGATGTGTGCAGTCTACTGATCCCTGTTAATACATCCACTCTTAGGTGGGGTTTTTATGTGAGTCTAGTTTCATGGGTTGTCCTGACCACGCGCACCTCCACTACAGTACAGGCGATATGGACAACCAGGATCCTTACATAGACCCACCCCTTGGTTATATCTGGAAATTTCTCAGCCTAGCAGACTGGAGGTCAATTCTGTCTGCTGTTGGGCTTATGTAATTATGCCTGTATATACATAGAAACATTTTCATGTGATCATTATGTGAATGCAGCGGTGCATCAAAGGCTACGGGCCCAACCAAAACCTTTTTTTTTGCTGATGGCAATAACACTGGAAAAAAATCCTTCACAAGGACAGGTGACCATGTAGAAATGTGATGGAACAGTTTTTAAGAAACCTCGTATATGGAGTATTAAGAAAAAGATTTTTGCTGGATTTGCTTTGTGCTGGATTGTTTCAACAACACTAATGTTACACTAAGCAGAACCTTCCCCATTATCTCCACTCAATGGTCATTTTCATCAGATACACAAACACACTTCAGTTCATGTAATGGCTTCAGCATGTTTATGATGGATGAAATGTAAACCTAGAACGTGTGTGTATGTATCTGTGTGTGTGGGGGGATTTGGAATAAGTGAGACGTGATGCACACACCAGCGCTGATGTAGTCTCTTCACACTAATGATGTCATGATAACCAGGTGCAGCCCACCTGGGTTAGAGCATGCATGTTACATGTTGAGACTTGGAACCCACAGAGCAACCCTCCCAACCTACCTACCCCCCTCAAAATACACAAATACACTCACTCTACTCATGCCTTCAAAGAGCTGCTAATGTCCTTCCCCTCCTAATATTTCCTCTTCCTCTTGATACTGCCAGGAGATGACTACAGTGCTCATGTGTGTAAGCAGTGCATCTATTATTAATAATAACAGTGATCATAGATGTGTCACCACTCAAGCCTATTATTAAGAGCAAAGAAAGCTATGTGTGTGTGTGGGGTGGGGAGCATCACTCTTCATGTACCTTTTTTTAATCTCTTCCTTTATGACTTTGTTTCCAACTATAGTTTATTACCTTGCTTTAACTCTTAGTTGGCAGTCATGTGGACGCAGCATGATGCATGCAGTCGTCGACACACAGGTCAAGAGCCGTTTTTAGACAGGTCAAGAGTTAATGTTTTCCTTAAATATACAAATAGTAAAAATGTGATCTGAGTCACACTGGCCATGACATGGTTGTTGGTGGCCAGCTGATAAGATTGGAAAAAAGTTACCTGGTCTGAATAAATCTTAATTTCTGCTGCCGCATGTGGATGGCCGGTTCAGTCTTTGGTGTTAATTGTATGGATCTGTTAAACCCCCCTCCTGCCCTGTGTCAACAGTTTAGGCAGATGGTGGTGTAATGGATGTAAGAAATGTTTTCTTTAGGATTGCTTAAATGGGACAGTATTGCCAATGACAGTATTGCTGATGAAAATATAAAAAAGTACTAATTTTATAATGATCACTACTACAAATTACAGATTTTCAACTGGCTTAGGAAAATGACACTACGTTCACTGTTCCATTGTGGCCTCCTGGTCACCAAATAAAAAATTAAAATGTACAGTAGTAGAACATTTCAGCAGGTTTTTAGCTTTAAACAAATAATAAACACTGTTTCTAATGCAAACGTGTCCTGTCCATTATTAGTAGGCTGTTTTTAATAAAAATGGCAAGTAGGTTTATTGTTTCCAGAGTGGTTCCATTCTTTGAAATGTTCTCTGTCTGATCAGTGACGTATTGCTCTGAAAGCCTGGGGGTAATTAAACAGAATCCTAAAGCCTATGTTAAGGCTAAACTACTAAAAGCCCTTAACAGGTCTTTCCACCCTGAGGGTGCTCACAGCACAAAAACAACACAATAGAAATGAGAGAACTATTATTAGGACATGGGAAGGGCCAAACTGCCCTCTCTGACCTTTACCAAAGGTTATCATTTCAAGCATTCTCCTACTGGGCCACTTTAGGTGTGGACATGAACACTCTCCAAAGTAAATGTAGCACACGTGCACTGTCGGTAAACATTTAAATTAAAAGGTTTGGACAAGCTGTCCGTTCAAACGTTCAGTAATTTCTGAATTCAAGGACAAACCAAACTCATTGATGTAAGAGGCACTTTGCTCTCAGTGTGTCGTCTTTATTACAGTAATTCTTAGTTTAATGCCCATGTTGAACATGTTTAAAATCTAGATTTAACTTTTTAAAATTAGAGATGGTAAATGCACCAAACACAAACCTTCATGAAATCAATGGAAGCTAAAGCTAACCACTCAAGTTTTTTATTTTATATTTTTGAGCCCTGTATGATGGGAAGTTCATATATTTCTAAATCTTGTTCTGTTAGGGAAGATCATGGTGTATCAACACTTCATGATGATTTAAACAAAAAAATGGGATTATCCCAGCTCTTCAACGGGTGCAAGGCACACGCTAACACCCAGGACGGGTGGATCTCCCATCGGTTTTATTTATTCTTTTTTGTTAAACAGAATATTTATAATTCAATATTTATTTAAGAATTACTTCTATGCAACCCTTCTCTAAATACTGAGGTTGGATGTCTTGTAGGAGTAAAAATCTCCACGCATACCACAGAGTTCAAGTAAAAAACAATGCTTATCTAGCAGTTCTTCTAAATAATCCCATCCATTTCTGCCCGGGGGAGTTTCACGTGCTTAGTAACATGATATTTGCTTTGTCAGTAAATCTTTTACATCAGACATCATGTTCCCGTACCCTGATTCTAACGACCCCATATAGAGCATGATGGACACTGTGGAGACCCTCAAGGAACAAGCCCAGCAGGCTAGAACGGTTCCAGGTCATGAATAACCTGGCAACTACGAGACAATTAAAGGAATTAAAGGGTTTCCCTCAAATATTTATTCACGGCTATTGTGTTGTGTGATAACAATTTATTATAAATAATAATAAAGCATCCACATTAGAATTAGGTGTTTTTTAACACCTACAATTATGAATTAACATTATAATATAATAAATCATATTCATGAGTCCACATGTTCTTAGACAAACAGTGTACATTAAAATACTGATGAGTAAATTGATATAATTTATTCAGACTTACTACTGAAAAGACAAACAGTCCCTACTAGGTCTTAAGTATTGTTTTATATTATTAATAGTATGGGTACATGTTTGTTCAATCCAGTATCTATCCAGGGATTGATTTCTTAAAAGCAACACAATCGAATCAAGTGGTAAAGCAAATATTATCTTGAAAGTCTCATTTACAGCTTAACAGTATGAAACAATACAATGCAATCAGGAACCTGGACCTTGTTCAAAAGCTTACGCCATACACATGTACCACTGAAAGCTGCACCTGGTACAACAAAAGCACCAATATGGGCACAACAAAAGCACCAATATTGTATCAGCACTCAAACAGTTTGTGAGAATATAATATTACATTCATACCGTCATTCATTGTCCACTTTATACTGGTCATGGTCGTACTGAACGTGATTCACTGGACGAAAGACAGGAAACACATTTACACACTTAGGGCAACTTAGAAACCCAATTGGTTTGACTACTTGTCTTTTGAACACCTGGGGGGAACCCATACAGCCTGAAATCATACCCATGTCCATCTTTATGTGAGATAACAGCGCTTTCCACTGCACCGCCATAACATCCTATTTTGCAGAAAACCTTCATGTCTACTATTTATGAAAAAAGCCCTCCTGTCTCCTGAAAAAGTCCTTCTCCTGTCTGTTTCCTGGACTCTCTTTGTTCTGTACATTTCTATAGGATCAAAGGATCGTTCTGTATCGCTCTTCTGTTATGAATAAACATGACTCAGGACTTTTCCACAGTAGTCAGGCGCCCATTGTCTCTATGCAGATTAGTAAAACAATTACATTTTTCGGAGAGAGGCTTGTGCAAAAATCCTCCTAAAGCCTAGGATTCTTGATGATAACACCTTTCAGATGAATCATTCATCGTGTACAAATGCTTATCTGAGATTGAAGGGATTTTAATTCTCTGCTGTTTGCAAATGATAAAACATCAAAGCTTCAGGAAGTTCATTTTTAAAGCTATGTTTAGACTGGCAGCTCAATTCATTTTTTTGCACATCTTAGTTTAGGGTTGGCACAGCAGCACGGCAACTAGCTAGGGTTCTTTGGACCTTGAGGAGTTTTCGTGGCTGGGTGGGTATCCATTGAGGACATACTTGCTAGCTTTAGGACTAGGGGTAGGGTTTGGGGCTAGGGTTAGGGCTGGAGCTAGGTTTAGGTTTTGAACATAGGTAGGGCTTAGCCAGTGTTAGGTTTTGAGCTAGGGTTCGGGTTGGAGCTAGGGTTTAAGAAGGTAACTAATCTTGGCCTGTTGTGTAAAACGTAATGAGTTGTTAGTTTTCCTATATCTAATTATTTACTGAATTATACTTTATCAGCCATTTGTAAATTAAAGAATCCACCCTTAATGTGTTCATTACATCCCATTTCCCAATCTCTTTTCACAAAATTGTTGACATCTTCAGACATCAGAAACATCTCCAGCCTAAAAAGAACGGTGTTCCTAAAGTTATTATTAAAGAATGTTATTTGATGGCTTAGTTTGATGTAAACACTGGAAAAGCTCACAAAATTACAGGTTTGAAGAAGTCTGTAAACATCTGCATGGTGGGTTCTCAGTTCATTACATTTTACCTTAGGGGAGAACTCTATATAACTTGTTGAAAAATTTAATAGCCGACAAGGGAAAAAAGTTCTTTCACCGTCAGTGCTTTATGCTTTGGTTTTGTAAAAGTGCCAGTGGGTGAAACCCAGATTCACAGGCTCCTATACTTCTTTAAGGTTGTAATCACATGGAAAATACTGCACACCGCTCTGTAATCCTATTGTTGGAATAATGACAGCACAGTTGATGAGTGAGGCTGATTCACCTGGAGTGATGGAACTAAATAAGACTGCAGGTAACATCAGTCAGGGGTTTTATGTTTTGTTCAAAAATAAAACCAATGAAAAACTTAGGTTCGTTCATATACAGACCACAGCATATACAGGCATGTATTATTTTGTCAGTAAATTGGCCAATCAGTAGTGTTATTTATCCCTCAGCTTTGGCTCTTTAAAGCAAAATAAAACTTTTAAGTACAAAAAGTATAAATATTTGTAACTTTTAGGTAAGATATAGTAATGTCCCTTAAAATGTGTTTTAACATTGAGGGGATAGCAACTTATTTTTAGCTATTTTATCCTTCCACTTACAACCTAAAGTTTATTATGCACATAAACTCCACTAGGGTAATAACACTGTCAAGACTACACAAACAACTGGGTTCAGTGGTGCACATGAAAGTGATTATATTTCATAGCCCGGCTCCCCTTGCCCAGTTTCTAACCCCAATTGAAATCTTTATAAACACACCTGTACTTATTATTAGATCCACGCTCTCCTTCCTGTCTGAACCCTAAGCCATGACTTAATTAATTAACCTACAAAGTTCAGAGAGTGAAACCAGAGGTTGTACTTCCTCTCTCAAAACCAGTGTTGCACGTTTCCCATATGTATGGGCCGACCTCTAACCTTTGGCCTCCAAAAATGGTCAGGTTAAAAAGGACCACCCAGACCGGGTTTTCGGCAGAGGCACCTCAGGGGATTCAGTCCGATCTGGGGACAGAGGATCGCTCAGACAGCAGTGAACTGAATACGGCCTGGGGTGGTGGATATTTTAAGTGTGTATATGGGATCTGTCTGCTTTTACTGAGTACGTGATCTCTGCAAGCTTTATGAAGTGCTACAGGCGGAGCAGTCATGTCCTAAATTAGGACAGCTGGTCCTGTCGGCTCTCTATGGGTTATATTGGAAAGGCATTGAGTTTGGTTCACCAGATTCCAACAGATGAATGAGGTGTTGTGGCTGATTTGGCACACATGAATTCCCATAGAAAATATGTCCATGATACCATAAGTCATTGACAACTGATATCGACACTTAAATCTTTTTCATGGATCCCAATAAAATCATGAAAGTAATACTGACATTTTTGTGGGTTGATTTAAGTGATACATGATATTTAACAGTCTGTGATCTGGATGCAGCCCATCTTAATCTAAATATGAAAGTAACTGAAATCATAAACTGACCAGGCCTAACATTACAATCACTGAAAGGTGAAGTGAATAATGATGATTATCTCATCATCGCAACACCTGTTAGTGGGTGGGATATATTAGTGAACATTTTATCCTCTTGATGTGTTATAAGCAGGAAAAATGAGTGGGTCAGAGCATCTTCAAAACTTCAGCTCTTGTGGTGTGCTCTAGTGGCCGCAAAAGTGGTCGAAGGAAGAAACTCAATGATGTAGGGATCGAACGCGATACAAGAGAAGAGGAACTGTAGCTCAAATTACGTAAGAAGTTAATGCTGCTTCTGATAGAAATATGTCAGACCACAGAGCAACACAGGGGCAAAAGTAGGAGTGTTATGCCTGATAGAGAGTTGTTAGACAGCTCTTATCAAAAACAAAACATCAGTCGAGTGAAACCTTCGGTACATTTTCAGAGAATAAAATTTATGTCACAGTGAAATAACATTTCATAATATGGCACAGTGATTTTTCTTTCAGATCAATGCAGAAAAAGCACATATCTGTGAGTGAGAAAGATAGAACAGAGGTAGGCATAGTAGGACATCCTCGTTCTGTACTGTATTTATTTATTTTTTCAATATACCACAATACACCAGTTGCCCTCAAGAGTTTTTAGGAACTAAAAAAATGATCCAACATACAAACATAAGAATGCATATCAAACACAATAATCGTAGAAGATGAGTATTGAACTGAAGTTCATTGAGCTCTGCATGCCATCCAGGTATCGTGGTCTTTCCACTTTAATTATGTTTCATAATCCTTTAAAAATAACAAAATTATAAACAGTTGGAAATATAATACTAGGCCTACTGAGTTGTCTAAATCATGGCTGTTCAGTTATAAATCTTATTTTATTGCCATCCAATGCTCTTACCATTTACAAAGTATTCTCATAAATCTTGTCCATATCTCCAGTCAGTTGACCCTTATTACCTAGTTCTTCCTCTTCAGCCAAGCAGTATATTTTTATGACCATTTTGAGCCAGTCTGTCTTAAATTGCAATGAAAGAAATATATTGTTATCCAATTATAAATTATTTTTACAGTCTAAAAATATCAACACATTAAAGACTACCAGATAAGTCTGACTTATGCTGCACCATGTAAACAATAGCAGATGGTTTCAGCGGTGACAGATGTTTGTGACCACATTTTACAATGAGATACCTGAGACTCTGATTGGATGCAGGAGGCTAAGAGAACTGAGCAATGTGAAAATATCATTTAAGTGTATATAAATGTCCTGGATCAATGGAAGCGGTGCGTGGGTGAGTTTGGCAAACCCTTAGGGAGTTGGATAGAAATGAACTCCACGCCACTTACGTGCTTAATAGTGTAATTACAAGATTAGGGGTGTGGGGTGAATAAGAAAAGATATTTCAAAGCACCAATTATTAAGGTAAATTTATCTGTGCATGTATTTGTATTGGTGCATGTGTTTAAGCATTTTATTAAAGAATACTATAGTTGAGATGAAGAGTCAATTACACTCTCATGACATAAATTATTAGTTTGCAAATAGTCATTTTTTTACATTCCATTCAGTTCATTATATTCAAAATAAAAAGTAGGCTTACAAATGTCAAGCCTCACAATGAGCAAGTCAAGAGTAACACGGGCAAGTCAAGTGATTAATGTAACCTTCACACATGAAAACAAAATGCAAAGTGGAAAAGTCTTAATGTAGGTCTAGTCGGTCAAGTCAACTTTCTCTGTCCACTGTCAATCCTCTCAGCATCATGAGACACCATTAGGTAATGTACCTAAGGTCATACAGCTGGTAAGGCTTCCCACTTCCTAAATTCCAGACTTAACAGTAAAGCAACTGCTTAATCTGGGCTAGAATCAGCTGACCAATTCACTATCCGCTAACACTTAGGGGTCAAGAGTGTGTGTGAACTAGCAAGGAGCAGCAGACTGAAGGGGTCTGCCATTTTTTATGGTTAGAGGAGAGCAGCAGGTCAGTCCTTAATGGTGTGTGTCTAACATAGCAGATGGGCACAGTGAAACACGAGAATGGGGCTGGCCCAATCCAGCATCAACACTTCCATCACTGACCCCTGGGTGTTTATTTATTAGTAGAATCACAGATGTTGCTGATGTTTACAAAGGATTTTTGAAGATGCTGTAGGCATATATACACAGCTAATGGTTTATTCTGTTATGTAAATATGTCACATCCATGTGTGGTGAAGAGACTTCACTATAAAGCCTGGTTTTAAGTCAGCATTCATATTCATCCCAGTGATAGCATTAAGGTGAGGTGTATGAGTATGTGTAGATCAGTCAAATCATTCTACACCAAATTTGGCAAACCATTTCTTTATGAATCTTACTTTAAATATGAGCTTGCTAGAACTGACCCTAAGTACAAACTAGGTTCTAATACTTTGATATTTTTTAACCATTTAAGATGCTATGGTAGTCATGTATACTATTTTATTTTCAATATGGATGGATTATTCAATATTCCAAATAATGTGTTTTTCTAGCTCTAGAGGCCAATTCCTTTATAATAATACTTTACCTGATGAACATTTGGCATTGTTTGCAGGAACTTTAAGCTTGTGTACAACTTATCACCTATAGAAACCCCATAAACCAAGCTTTCGGTGAACATTTGATGTTGTAATGAGTCTTTACCATACTATCTGCTTTATTACTCAGCACCCTCTGGCTAAACTGAACTGTGAAACATACACATCAGTGTTTACTTAAAATGCTAATGCTTGATCTAGCTGTTGCAAATGCAACTTAGGCAAGCATGACTGGAGACAAAGAGAGCTTTGTGCCACTACTATGTATTGAAGGACACCGAGCTGCCAAAATAGGTGGTCAATGCTTATCATGGCAGCCCATATTTCACAATCCAACCTGTGCTGTACTGCAAAGAATTTCCCATGAACTGATACTGGAGTCCATGGTCATCTGTCTCAGTGTAAACCAGGTTTAAATCTTTTCTCTGCAGCGTTCAGCTCTATCTTTATCTTTTTTGAGACACATTTCAGTACATCAGATGAAGTATGGAAACTGCTCTTATCTTCGTTCTGCCCTTACCTTCCACTCTATTGCCCACTATTCCTTTATGTAAACACAGCACTTTAAGTGGAATTTCCAGAAGAAAGATATCTGTCTCAAGACTCTGACAGTTTCAGCTTTCACGTAACGTAGCTGGCACAACAATGAGAGATTTATGAACTCAGCCCTCACACCCCCCTTCCAATCTCAGGAAAGTGTCCCAGAAAAATGAGAGCGTCTGTCAACAGGCTTTGGATCACTGAATAATGTCACTCCACAATCAGCAGTTGGGCAAAGTGGGGTACAAAACATCTGCTTCTATCTATTCTACAAAAGGCATCACAAACTGTTCTGCCATTAGAGATCAATCAACTATCCAAGTGTGCAAAACGTGAAGTGATGTATCCAAGATGAATTGTAGCTGTGATCGCTGCAATTATTGAAGATTAAAGTATTGAATATTACTGCTAGATATAAATGGGAATTGTATCAGTTTGAAATTAAATTCACAACACAATAAAGTGTTCCAAGGGTTCTAAATACAGCAGAACCTTGACTTACAAACTTAATGGGCTCCAAAGTGTTGTTCGTAAGTCAAAACTGTTATATGGTAAATCTTTTTTTCCTAAGAAGAAATAATGTAAATAAAATGAATCCGTTACAGACCTCCCAAACCTTTCTAATATCTTATATTGTCTTTTTGTTGTGCAAATGGGTTACTATATATATATATTACCGTGATATTCAATAACAAACAACCATACACACATTGTACTGTCCATAAACACCTACCGTACTCCATCAAACATTTCTTTTTTTCATTTTTGCACCACTACACATTCTCTACTCAGTCAGTGGGCTCATACCTATGTTAAATCCAACAAAAGCACAGGTCAAAAGGCAGAATATTAGTTTGTTTGAAAATTAGTAGTGTATAATATATAGTGAGTGTATAAAGTGAGCTGACTGCTCTCTTACTGCCTACATAGGGAACTACTTAAGTACAGAGGATTGTAATGGGACGTTGGCACCATTAGCATCATGGAATACATCATGGAACGCCTTCCTCCATGTCTGGAAAAGATAAGCCGGAATTTGCGAGTAAACACACCTGTATACAAATAAAACACTAATAATAATGTACTTGCATTTATAACAACTCCCACAATACTGCGCATATAGAAGTGAATTAGGTTTGCGCACGTCGTGACGTCACGTGTTTGTTCGCGTCGGTTGAACTGAAATATGTTTGTATGTTAGATTAATATAAATAGTTCGTAACCCAAGACATACGGATATAACTTAATGATCCAACATACTTGAAAACTCTGAATTTACTGTATGTCTGATTATTGTGAGCCATGTGTTCTCATTCATTATCATTGCCAGACTTAAGGAATACTTCACAGAAGAACTTTGGAGGATGGACGGTGTTGGACTGGGTGGTCTGGAGAACTGATTGTATTGTCTATTGTTTTGGATTAGAATGATCAACAAACTAATGTTCTGGTACCCACATACTTCTGGACATCTGTTATATTGTGTATCTATAGAAATGACCTCGTCCTACCGGGAATGGACTTTGAGATGAGGTCTATTTGGATTGCACTTAAACATTTCTATGGGTCAAGAACAAACACCCTCTGATGTGAATGTCAACATAATGATGAAGCCTACTTTGTATAAACAGTATCCATGAAAGCCTGTAGACACTGACGTCAGCAGAACATAACAAGAACACCTAAGGGGTGAACTTTAAACCATTTCCCCCTTTGCACTACATTGCTTTTGCATGGATGTCTGAGTATCTAAATCTGAGGTATAAGATGGTGTTATTTCTTTATCTTCGTGTCTACACGTCTTTTCTGTTGTCTTCTAGTTTGATTGGTTTCATCAAGATTCAAAGAACTTGCTTGAAAGAATTACAATACAATACAGATGTAAATACAATATATGTCAAAACAATAAATACCAAAAGAAAAGTGTGTTGTTGGCCAGTAAATATAAAGGCGAAGAAAAATAATGCAGAGCATATTACGAGAAATAATAGTATAGGGTTAGCTTTAAGTGTTTGTCTATAGCCAGATATTGTATTTTACTTGTTTTAAAGACAGCTTTGTGGTTGATGTATAATTTTAATAGCTTAAAAAAACAACAGGTTTAGAAAATTGTACCTTAGAAATCATGAATGAATTAGTTGTAGATGAGTCAAGCAGCTTAATCGTTCTTTCTTAAACTACAAACTGAAGACTTGCATCCAATGAACACTACTATAAGATTATAACATGCAACAAAACAATCTGGGGTTTCTTTAAGGGATTTTATTTATTCTTCCTTTGCTAGAATTTGTGATATACACAATGTCTGACATTGTACATTTTAATATAACATGGAAAAAAGTTTATATTTGTGATTTACACCTTTAGTGGTGTTAATAAAAGTATGTTATAATATGCAGCCATATAAAAAGGTAAAAGAGTATTCATATTCAAATAGCAGTATTAAAATGTATCACATTCATTACAGTATACGCAATTCAAACATGGATGAACTTGTAGTAGGGTCAAGAATATTTAATCCCTTAAAACAGGGCCACCGGCCAAATACATTTAAGGTGGACTGCTAATCAGGTGACGTTTGGCTTGACAATAACATTGTTGCAGTATGTAGTTTCACATACACCTGCACGTATATGCAGGAGTGTGGGTATCATATGTCAGTGTGGGTGTGGACAGTACGGGTGGATGTCCTAATGTGCGTGCATGCACATGCATGATTATACGTATGTCTGTGTAGGCATGATTTATCCAAGCTCGTTTTGCAACAGTGTGGGGTGAGGCTGTGGGTGCTGCGCTCGCCTTGCTCTGACACGTTGGATGGAGGAGACTTTTTGTTGTTGGCACCCTCCTGCTCTATTTCCATCAATGAGCTCCATTGATATTCACAGAGGGACACTGTGTTCCTAATCTCTGCCGTCCTCCTACTGTCTCCGAGCAGCCTCGGTCCGGCCGGTCCTAAACTACACTCACTGTACTTCAGACTTGACGTCAGGGTGTTACCAAAGGTCGTATCACCTACTTTAATTCTGTTTTGCATTTAGTTTTGCATCCAGCCAGGCTGCTCAAATACGGACCCGACAGAAGGAGGTCAATACTTCTCTGAACAAGCCATGCCCAAACATAAAATTCAACATGCATGTACATGCATGCTGAAAACAGACTTCAAGCCTGATCTAAGCAACCTTTGGTCACAAGATCATGTCTATAAACAATTGTCCACAAGGAAAAGGACATGGAACACTGGTTTCTTTACCAAGGTCAAAACGAAAGCTTGTATTTTCATTATACAAGTGACTCCCACTTATATACTAGGGTATTGTAATGAGATTTCCAACTATTCTTTATATATATAAAGCATTGTGAACAAAATAAGGATGAAAAAGTATGAAATGTTGTTGAAGGACCCTCACGGGCCAGCCGTAGCTTTATTCGGAGTGATTAGGGTACTGGACTAGTATTCCGAAGGTCAAAGGCCCTTAACCCTCATTGCTCAGACTGTATACTGAAAATGTCAATGTAAAACATAAATTAGATTGTCCATTAGCACCGTTTAAGGCCCGAATGATGCAAGCATTCCACAAAATCTGGAAGTTGTGATAACAAATAATCAAAAAGCAAAACATCTCCGCTTCAGTCGAACTGTTCAAGTTCACATTGTTTGCCAAATCCTGCGATTTTAATTCTTTATTATAACAACACAGGTTGATGAGGTAGGTCCTGGGTAATTGCACTTGTTTGACGTCAACATTATAAACCCACACACAGAGCACATTATCTAACAGAAGCCTCATTTACTTTCCACTGAGCCCCCTTTATAGAGCTGTGGACCTCATCGGAAAGGTCAAGGTCACCATACATAGTCACATAAGGAAGTTCCGCTCAAATGAGGGTAATTACAAGACGGGGCAACAGGGAGAGCATAATTCCCGTTTCTGCTTATTTAACCAGCATGCCAACTGCTTTTAGTCAGGCTTACTGTGTTTCTTTTTCTTTTTCTCAATTCCATATTACTAATCGTCCTGTTACTAATCTGGTGCTCAGAGAAGAGTGCATACAGGCATGAACAAGATGTGAGCAGTTATACACACCCTGTCATTTACTACATTTTAGTACTTTGCCTTTAAGCGAGTACAGATTATCATTGCTAGCATCAGAGTCACTACCTTTAATCATGTATAAACAACACTAATTGGAATATGCTTTTAAGATAATAAAAAACAGTGGTACATTCAAAGCAAGCAGTGATTTCCAGTAACAGAATGCCACTGAAAATCAAAGTGATGAATTCATCGATTTTATTTGATTAAGTCTAATATTAAGCCATATATTAAGACATATAACATAACATAGTACAAGCTTTTAAAATGTTTTAGAGTCAAACATATTACATACATCATACATTTTTACCAGTATCTCAAGTAGCCCATGAATTATATGATGATGATGATTATCCGTTCAGTCGCAGCCGACTCTCGGTCACTTGATGGATCATCGATCCATGAAGTATTTCG
>JAYDZG010000021.1:5474009-5485961 GCA_034509265.1 Microcambeva bendego
CTGGTCGGTGCTCCGCTGATATTCAGGCTCAAATCTTTGAGTGGTGCTATTGGCCAAGCAGACATAATTATCTACATCTAAGAAAGGAAGATGGCTGAAGCCCTACAATAATTTGTCACCCTGGCTGTCTGTGCATTTAACCCATATTCATATGTAGGGTCTTTACAAATGACATTCATTAATATTTACATAGTTTAAAATCATTAAAATAAAATAAAACTATCAAATAGTTTAATTACTCGACTGGTTCATAGCTCTTGATTATGAAAACAAATAATTTGAGGTTGCTATTTAAAAGAGCAAGCGAAAGTAATGTTGACCTTAATCATTACAGCTGGTAGCTTAACTCCACCACAATAATATCTACCACACATGTGCAGCCCTGAAGGCGTTCAAACATTGCTTTTACCCTTTGTGACTTTCCTTTTATATAAGTGACCTGAACAACCAACCCTCTAAATGTAAACAGATTGTCCAGCCTTTCCTAACGACCCCCTTTTCTTTTCAACACAGTCCCAGTAGGCTAAAGCAGACGTGAGGTCTGGACTGCGTCTCAAACTACAGGCGCGCTACCGGAGAGGGAGCATCCTGTCGAAGGGGGGAGTAAGAGGCTGTGTCCTTGGGAGGTGCAGCACATGGGTCAGGGGTCAGCGGTGCTCTGCTCAGGTTTCAAAGGCGTTTGAAAGGCAGTGCAGTAGGGTCAGTTAGTTCCAATCTCCACTGAGGCATGGCACGTCGTAGCCTGACATTACACACAGCTAACTAATGCCTCCGCTCTTAAAATGGACTGAAAGTGGAAACGATTATCTTGCTTGTTCGGTGGCCTTTTAGAGCTCATCACAAGTCCTGCCGTGAAGACTTGTCACACATATACACACAAAGCATAATTTGGTAAGAGCAATAGGGGGCTTAAAACCTTTCATCCATCATTCAGCAGAATTCACCTGCACATTTGACCTGTATAGGCAAACAAGGCCTTATTAGAGTTCAACATTAGCGGGCCTCTAACGAGGGAAGTCCCATAAGCTACTATTAGTTCAGGAATCAAAGACAAGTGTGGGGAGAAAAGGAAATTGTAGAATGTTTGGTGAAGAGGGCAAGGAAAGGCCAAAGTCAGAATGAAACATAAAACATAAAAATACTTTAATGGCATATTGTTAAGTAAATGTTGTAGGTTATATATACAACATTAAATTATACCAGACACCACAGAATGTACTGTGATCACATCTAAAATAATTATAAATAAATTAAAAACAATAATACATGAATGGCCAAAAGTACATAATTTATTTATTTACCCTTTTTAATGGCCAGTTGACAGCCATGACAAAGATAGAGTAAAGAAGTCATGCTAGGGTATTAATTGGAAAGATCTGGTAGCAAGCCTTCAGATTGAAAGCTCTACAAATGCAAACTTAACGAAGCAGCATTATATTTTCAGAAGAAAACACAGATTGCTATGTCATCAACATGAGTTAATCTGCCAAATCACTTTATGATGAAACGTGGTTATGTAATGGTAACCAAGCAGATTAGGTGTAAACCATTTGGGGTTAGTTCTACCAAATGTCAATTAGGTGTTAGGGATGGTGTTTAAACCCAGTATCCACTAAATATAATCTGTGGTTTGGCTGTGTCACAAATAAACCCTCACAATGCACAATTAAAGATACAGTAGAATGATCGAAGTGTAAAATTGTATTGTAGATCCAACGAAGACATTTATGAGCAATGTGCATGATATAGCAATACATTTTATTTTCAATGCTTTGGAAACATGGCTGATTATTAAAATGTGATCCTTTCATATTTAATAGCAGAGCGGGTAGATTGGTCAGTAATTAAAAGGCAGTGATTCATTAATTGTCTTTTACATGTGTTTTATTAAAAACTGCTTAAAAAAGGTCAGGTTTGCTTTTTTTACTTTCTGGAAACGGTTTTAAAACCAGGTCAACTAGTAACAGGTGATTAATGTAATAAATTGCTATGAACTAGCTTTTTTATATGACCATTAAGTTCAATCCTGTTGTTGTCACGTTTAGAATGTGTCCACAGATCCATAGATGTGAACTAGCCACTGTGGATTTAAATCTACCAGAGGTTTTACATCCCGCTACGACACACACATTTAAATCTTGGTTCGGAAAATGCAAAGTGAACCTAACTTTAACCACAGAAGTCTACACTGCTAGTGATGGACATTAGAACTTCTGTATAAAGAAATCTACCAATGACCTCCAGTAAACTAGTCACAAGTAGCATTTTTAAAAAGTATTCTTGGCTTCTGATTGCTATTCCAGTATTCCAGTGGCCCATCATACTACTGGCCTACTGTCCATGCAATAAAAAAAGTATTATAATAAATTTTCACCCCAACATTGATTTTCAGGGTAGTGCCTGCCTTTATGGTTACTGACATATCCAATATAAATGTTTTACAATAGCTAAATAAATAATATTAGTATAACTAAAGTTTTAGTATAACTACTGTGCTGTTCCTCTAGTGTGGTCTTAACTCCAATTTCAAGCCATCCTGCTCCTGTTAGGGGTCCATTATTAAATTTGACATAGTATTTACACATATTTGCACATAGTATAATTCCCTGTGAAATCAGAAGAGGGAAACCATACCAAACAACTGTCACCTCATTAGCACAGGTATTAAACTCAGGTCTCCAAGGATGCATTTCGAAACCCACTCTCATTGCTGCCAATTTACAATCCACACCAGCAAACCCTGATATATTTTGTCGAAGTGTTGGGTTAAGCAAGCTTTGCTAAAACTGTGTGTGGCTGTTGAACTGGAAACCTGAAATATGATTCGATTACTTTAAATACATGCACCGATTTATCTTTTCAGTGAAACCTTGTTGCTTCTGGCTTTGATTACCAGTGAGTTTCTTTAGATGTCTGGCGGTCGTGTCTATTTCAGACTCAGTCTTCACACATTAGATCTTTTTCAATTGTAGGGTCAACTAAGCATTTTACACAAAAATAGCAAGTCTGGGTCTGAAAGCTCTAATTTAGATTTGCCTGCATGGTGGCTTGGCCTAAAGGAATACATAATGTATTGTTTTGAGCTGTCCTCCTCTTTAACTGGCTTTCCTCTCAGACAAAACAAAGCCTGAAAATTGCTGGTGTCAACATAATCACAATGAAAATGCTAGCCACATGATCTTCTCAAATTAACATTCAGTGCCTCACATTTGAGACTGTCTGACATTGCAAAGGCCCTCTCATTTACCAAATAACAATCCCAGACATTCTCAGAGATCCTAAAATATTGTGTCTACTTTCATAGGCATTTTTAATTGACTTGCATGAAAGACAATGATTTAATGAATAGTTCCCTATACTGTAATTTCACATCATCTCACAGACAAGCAGACCACGTTAGAAGACATACATTTTTTATTCAAGTTCAAAGAACTAAACATATTTGCTATGATGATCGGTCAGCAAGTTAGAAAAACCAAAATGAACGATCATACAGAAAAAGAAAGAATTCTAAACCACTGTAAATATGTATAAAGCTACAAATTAACCCTGATTAATAAGAATTTCCTCAGTTTAGAAATCTTTGTTGTGGTTTATAGCTGATTAACAGTCTTCAGTCATTTGAGATAGAAAAACGGCTTCTAAATAATAAGAAGCAAATAGCCGACATCCCACTCAGACTAATTACATATACAGTGTATAGATTCGTCATTAAAGTCATACGGTCATAGTGCGAATTAAAGCTTACGTACCACATAGACAAATGTTAAGCCAGTGTGTGAATACGCATTAATTATCAACTACAGGAATGTCAACGATTAACTGGTTAACCAATAAGCGACACACAAGTCATTGTTTGATTAATGCTGTCCATTTAAAATATCTTTTCTTAAAATTCATTTCTTCATCTCTGAAAATGCATTTATCTAAGAATTTATATAATTTAGAATTATATAAACTGAAGAATTCATATTGGTATGAAATCTGACTGCATGTTCATCTGTATCTCTGTTACTACTGTGATCATTTAGCAATATGAAGGTAAAAGTCATGTTCATTATATCATAATAACTGAACTCATGTCAGAAAAAGCTTTAAAATACTGATTGCATCTTGTTGAGCATGTTCAGTTAGCTCTTGTAATAAACTCTGTACTGACTTAAAACCGACATTCGGAATGCTGAGGTGGTTCTGCTCATGGTGACAACATTAATTTCGGTAAAACAAAAAGACAATGAGAAGTTATCAAGTATATAAACCTGTCGGCCATTGGTCATCAACAAAACCACCAACATGAGTCCTGGCATTCTTCTCATCATGATGTGTAATGTCAAGATGAATAATTACATGTAGTTAAAAAAGCTTTAGTTTTTGAGAAATGGCCGGCATCATTACACACTGACTGAATGACTGGTATCTATTACACTACATTTTCTGTCATGTGAGAATCACTTAACACTCAGGCTGAGCTGTCACCAGAAGTGCCAGCTGTCACTACTTTAAGAAAGCATCAGGAAATAATGGCACTAGGACCTCCTATAGACAGCTAGACATTTATGGCATGGCGTGGTTACCACAACTCTAGAACAAAAGAACAAGTTCATAGTAAGACGGAGCACAAAAGCATTTGCGTTAGAAACAGCTCTTAGATCCAGTGTTGAACAGCAAGTGACCGCCATTTTAAAAACATTCATATAGACATTTATCGGACATTCGTAAATAAATATAATCTTGCACACTTGATATACACAACCAATCAGAAGTTTGAAATGAATGTGGTTAATATTTAGTAATGTATGTTTCCTTGGTCATACTCAACTTAACACTCAATTTCAAGTCATGTGTATCTGGGATCTGTTGATTTGATAAGCTCAGCATCTGAGATGATAGAGGCCCAGTATTGGACAGAGATGAACTGGAACTACAGAAATATTTACACCATAACAGGGTTCTGCTCAGCTTCTTAAAGGATGTCAGAACTTATCCAAGTATCTGTTCAAGGTCCATGAACAAATCACTACCAGATCAGCAAGTAGTATTGGCTGATACCCAGTGCTCTGCTCCGACACATTTAGGTGTGTCCAGCATAGAAAACCGCAGGCGTGCACACGTGATGTTTTCTAAATATTGTGAATGTGCCTGATATCTCCCCTTGTAGCTTAACGTTGTTCTTACGGCCTCCTAACCCAGCCGTATGGCAGAGCCGAGATCCGATACGACCTACAATTTTAAAGCACAGTAAACACAAATGGCATTTTGGCTCATTTCCAATTTGTCTTACTGAAGATAATGGTGCCAGTATTTTCTCAGCATCGGGTGATATCAAACCACCAGCATTAATTGCTCTGTTGGTCATTATCAAACAGAATCTTCTGTATTGTATGCATGATATATTGTTTCATATCTTTTAGTGAAACAAAATAAAACAAAGTAGTACTATGAAAACTAGTAGTTCAAACTTCTGATCAGTAATATAAAACCAGTGACGCATATGTTTTTGTAACTAAAATAAATTCTTATTTCTCTTTCAGAGATCCTCTCCAAATCCAGTCCTGGTTCAGAGTTCTAGTATAGCCATAGCTGAAAAGCCATAGCTTATAGCCGAGTGTAGATAGATAAGACTGACCAAAGCTCGGCTCATGGCTAAGAAATCTCCGTCCAATAAACCTCATGTGTGAACCAGCAGCTCGTTCACTTATCATCTTATCAGTCCATCTGCTCGAGGTACTGAAGCTTTGTCCGTGTGCTATGACTCAGAGCTTGGCTTGCGTTATTGAATACACACATATTTCTTCCACCAGGCCTTGGAGAGCATTTTCATCTTATCGGCTGTGCTCCGAACCTTGCGTTCCCTCCTGGCACGTCTGTCAGACTGGCGCAGTCCAGCGGCGATGGCAGCATCGAAAACCTCCTTGAGGTTCTTCTGAGTGAGGGCGGAGCACTCCACGTACGTCACGGCGCCGATCTTGTCTGCCAGAGCGCTGGCATCCTGCTCGAGGACGGGCTGCTCTCGCCGGCGAGCCAGGTCGATCAGAACTTTGACGTCCTGCCGCAGGTCGCACTGTGTGCCCACTAAGAGAACGGGCGTGGACGGACACCGCCGCCGGATCTCAGGGACCCACTTTTCCCCCACGTTTTGAAAAGATGCCGGGCTGACAACGCTGAAGCAGAGCAGCAGGACATCTGTGCGAGTGTAACAGAAGTGCCTCAGTTTGTCGAATTCATCCTGAAAGGAGTTGAAAGATTGGAAATTGTTACACAATTCAATACCAGCATCATCTAATTTCAAATGTATTAACAAGGTCAGTTCAATTACTACACCAACTAATAACCTGGAAAGTTCCTAGCACATGATTCCTTGAAATCATATGGAAATCAGCTAGTATCCCTTTAAGAACTTCAGCTCAGGCAACATCTTGGAGAGATCCGATGACAGTGACATCCAATTTCCATACACAGTTACCAGAGATGTGGATAAAGGGGCTACTGTACTCCTGGTACACATGGTTTTGGTATCATCAGGACTCAAGCTGGCAATCTTCAGACAAGAAAATCAGCACTTTCTACTGAGCCATTCAGTACCGCATCATACAAAAACAAATTAAAACAAAAATGACCCTTATCGGGCACCACACACTGTGCTATGCTGTGACTATTATGCACTTTCATACGAAACACTGCATAAGGCCAAATCCAATGACGCAACTCACTCCTTAAATCTGCACTGGTATTTTAAATCCCTCTCCAAATAACAAAATCCCTTTATTAACGACAACATGTTTTACGATTCTCAAAAAAGTTATTCTAACCCTAACTGATGCCAGTGTTAAGAACATCCCATGACTATTACAGAACACATAGTGCAGAAAAAGGTGCAGTCTTTTAAAACTCTGCCAAGACATCTAGTTCTGGCACATCCTTTACCCTCATACTGCCATACTGCGCAGATCAAGTAAATTAACATTATAGAACTGCAAAGCTTTAAAGAACAGGGCCTCTTAAATCCCTGATAACACAAAGCTGCCCTGCCAGACAAAAACACTTAAACCATTTACTTTCTATTTTTTAATAACTAAAAGATGGATTTTAGTCAAATTTCCAATAAAAATAAAATGATTGGCTTAACAGTACTACAGAATAAAATATTTTCACCATTTAGCAGATGCGATTATCCAAAGTGACTTGATGTCCGAGCAACTGAGAGTTGAAGGTGGGTCTAAACCAGTGACCCTTACTAGTCCAGAACCTTAACCGCTAGGCTACAACTGGGGGCTGTCTTATCTACTGATATTATGTTTGCTAACACTTTGCTTCCTCTAACTATATTCGATTTACTAGCTGTGTACTGAAAGGGCAGAGTCGTCTATTGGTTAACCTATATAGTACACATAAAATGTTATGAGTGTTTGCACAGTGTGATCCACAAAAGGTTTTAAAATGGAAAATGGAAAAGTCAAACACACTTGCAACACAAGCACCGCAGATACGTACAGCGCAGACATGGACCTACAAGTTATTTCCACTGCCTTCTGATAAACATTTTTATAACTGCTGCTGATCAAAAACAAATTAAAAAGCCTGGCCCTGAAGGCAAAACTGTGGGTTGAGATTTTTTTTCTTCCTAAGCCAGCCTAGCACACACACACACAAAGTAGAGAATTCATTTGAATATTTTTACAAACAATATAATGCCTTTTAGAATCTGTTTTAATTGCCCAGATGTAACCCTCCATCACGTTTCACTTATTTCTTGATTCCCTCTTATCTCTCACTCCACGAGTCTCATACAACACCTCATACTTAAGTGTGTGAAGTAGAGAAGTTCATAATTTAGATAAGTAGAGAACTGCATAAGTTTGAATCCAATAAGAGTTAATTCTATTGTAAAGTACCATGACTCTTTACATGAAAGTATACATAAAGGGAAACAGTGTAGAGTCCAGCCATACATTTGAGTGCTGGAAAGTTACCATTTATAGCTATTTACATGGCAGTATCTTAGTTAATAGTATGTCCAGGATGTTTTATGAAGTGCCAGTCCAGTGTCCCAGAGAGGAACTTGGATATTGAATTTCACCGGATTTGTGTAATGGGGCCACGTATCTGTCAGCAGCAGCTTTTGGGTAAGTCATGTTGGCCATGGCACTACATGTATATTACATGGACCCACTGGCTGTTTTCAGGCAGCATTCGCCCCTTTCGAACAGTCGATTGAGGGTGGCATTGGTTGCTTTCCTTCTATTACTTTTGCCATTATAATAGGTGACAGCTTCAGCAGTCAGGCGTTTGAGTCAGTGCCGATCAGGATTTTTCTGTTAAAGGCTGCTGGTTCTTAGCCACAACATCTACGATGACTTGAAATAAGTTTAAATGAAAGAGTTCATATCACCATGATTTTGTTGTGTTGTTTTCTAAAAGTATTGTGTTACCTGTCCAGCAGTGTCGCAAAGCTGTAGTCGGAGTGGCTGTCCATCTACCTGTACCACCGCTGAAAGGGAAAAAGAGAAAGGAAGGGAGAGTTTATTTACATGTCCGGAGTCAACTGACACTGAACCAGCACTGACATCCAAACCAGCGGATGTAAGTATTAAAATTGGTTTTTATAACAATCGACCAAATGCAAAGAGGCTATTTAGACAGATATTAAAATATATTTTAATAGGACCTTTCAAAATATGCATATTTAGGGCACAGATGAAACATTTACAATGCATATAAAATAATTTCACAAAATAATAATAATCACGGTCAGCTCAGATACTGTAGAGCATACTAGTACATGTGTTTACCAATTTATTACATTAAGAATTAAGCATAGCAGTTTAAAAACAATGCACTGAGATGGCTATAAAAGCACTACGCACATTGCTTTGAACATTGCTTTGACGTATAACTGTTCACCATGCTTGTAAATAAGCAATAAAGCTTCTCTACAGAACCAAGTGAAAGCAGTTGGTCTAGTAATTTGGCGGGCTCTGTGTAATTGTGCTCCAATCCCCGTCATCTGATCTGCCCTTAATTGTGCCGTTACCCTCTGAAGTGCCACCTGTGTATTTACGTAAATGACACTAAAATCAGGGTTGGATTGTCAGATCAGGTTCAAAGTGCTCGATAATGACATCATTCTCAAAGACAGCAATAAATCCCAGTGAGAAAAAGTAATAGAAGATAAACTTTGGCGATTTTATGACCGTTCAGAATATCAGATGTACAGAGTCGATGTATGACCTCTGGCCTTGTTTAAAGCTAGGCAATAAAGCCACGGTTATACACACAAAATAACTAAAAAATAATTTGATATATTACATTGAGTCTCTTTTCAGAAAACTAGGCAGTTGGTGTAAGATCTTTCCGTGGTGGGTGGCAGGAGGAAGTGGAGCTCGTTGAGGAGGTCCGGCTGCTGTGTGAGCTCACTAAAACTGTGAGGTTTGGGAGCTCCACAACTACATCCAGAACATAATATATAGCTAATACAATGAATTACTTAGCACTAAATACAAATACCTCGTTCTTATGCAAAGTTTTCTCGTTGAATGAAAGATCTTACAACCTCTAAAAATAGTGCACGAAATCCCTGATTTACACAAAATTGTCGAATGGATTTTTAATACCGTGCCAGTGTCTAGAAAGTGATGGATTTTAATTTGGTCATACATAGTCTATTACTGTGGCCTTTAGAATACTTGTAGGCTTACAAGAGGGTAACCAAAAACCAACATGGCACACATCATCCACATGAACGAAGGACACAAATTATCTTAAAGCACGCCATCATCACAAGTTGGCATTTTATTGAACTTGCTGGAGTTGAACTTGTTACTGTGAGGGGGTCAGTGTTAGAGCATTTATGGAATCAGAAGATCTTTGAGTTCAGACTTGAAGGATGCATGAGTCCCAGCTGAAAGAAGAGTTAGATAGTCTACACTTTTAATAGTATAGATCAAGTCTCACTGTTTCATGCTTAACACGAAGAAAAGAAACTACCTGTATGTTTAAATATAACCATATAAGAAAACCATCGTCACAGTTATAGTGTGCTGCATAGCAACACAGATACTTAAAATCCAGGTCCATGTTTGCCCATGTCTGTCTGGTTTATGGTTTAATAACCTGATTAAACGAAGCACAAAGTAAATGATTTCATTTCAATTGTCTCAGTGTGTCTCAGACTGTTTAGCCCTACGTGGATCTTCTTATATTTCTGCCTTCAGTTATAGTTTTTCATTCTTTTCCTTGACTCCAGTACTTTAGAAAAGGCTACACGTCTCACCTACAGCACCTGTAAAGCACTGCTGCGTATCATCACATTTGCTATGATGAGATATAACAACGTTTCTGAGAATACAGAAGAACTTTTACCTGAGAAGTTGTCGAAAGCAGTCGGGACGTATTTAGTCGGGTAGCCGTTAGTGGTGTAACTAACTACCAGGCTGGTTTTCCCCACCGCTCCATCCCCGAGCAGTACGCACTTCAGCAGCCGCTCCTGAGCGCCTGACGGCCGGCTACTCTTCGGCTTGTGTGGCGGTACCGGAGGTGCCATAAAGTGATTATAATCCATCGGCGCTCCCACACTCGTACACGACTTAACAAGTGTATACACGAATAGAGTCTCTACAAGCCTTTAAGTCTGGCGAATAATCATGGTTGCTCGAACAATGTCGCTGTCAGGTACAAATACTCGCGTTACTCGACTTATGGTCCGTTTAGGTCCTAGATATCAGATCCGATCGTTCCCACGCAGCTCAATGATCTGTATTCAGGCAATAAAAGCTGTGTAGATCGATGTAACTATAGATCGTGCCGATATCAGCAGCTGGTATCGGACCGATACTTATGTTAGAGCTTTTCTCCGGTATAATCAGTGATGGTTTAAGAGTAAGACCGCTTCTTTCAAACAGCGTGACTCTCACGTACACAACAAGCTCCTCCCCCCTGCTCTGTCGTCACGTGACACGGGTATCTAGCTCTCTCTCTCTCTCTCTCTCTCTCTCTCTCTCTCTCTAAAAAGTAATATTTCTAGAATTTATTTTTTTTAAACATTTGCTAGTAACCAGAGATGATCTGTTTTGGTGCTTGTACATTAGAGCTCTATTCCTGATTGGCGTGCATGTATTGTGCACAATGTGTGTCCACTACATACACTACATTACAGGCTACCACAGGCTTAGTTGAAGTCCACAAAACCATGCCAGTATTTTATTTACTGGGATCTGTCCCCAGTTGTAGCTGTTGGCTTTGCAATTGGAGGCTGTGCAACTGTAGCTGGCAGGCTGGCTGGTCATCAAGAGGCTGTACAGGACTGGCTCTTTGACTTGGCAGCTTAAATGATGGCTCTGCAACAGTTCACCACAAAAATGTTCTTGTCTGTGATTCTGTAAAACTACAACTTCCAAAACTCTTCATCAAAATGGCAAAAATGACAAAGTTGTACTTACTTGCTGTTGTCATTGGCAAGTGAAATGTTTAAATTTAGTTTTGTTCCTACTGTCTTAGCAATGTTTCTGAACTTCTGACAAAAATGCAATTAAAGTTATTTGATCATTTAGAGCTTTTTTAACTAAAAGTGCTTTTGAGTTATTATATAACAAGCCTAACTTTTTATATGTTAAAAGTTTCACATCTGTATTGGTATCAACGATACTTGCCCTGTATTTTTTGGTATCGGATCATACCTAAATTTGCAGTACACCACTAAAAGATAACCGAGACTACTCAGACTGTCTCCATCCAACTTTCTTCACCAATCCTAAAGATTGTATATTTTACCCCACCCCTCACGTTCGTAATGATGTTTGAAAAGTAGTGCTATTACATATAAAGAAGCTCTGGGATCATTTATTGTTTAAATAGTTTATAAACTCTTTCACGCCCAAATTCACATATTAGCAATCCAGAATACTGAAAATGCTCATTACTGTACTAAACTGTTCTAAAGTGCTTTTAAACCAGGTA
>JAYDZG010000021.1:5544200-5558625 GCA_034509265.1 Microcambeva bendego
CCAATTAACCTGGTAGCATGTCTTTGGATTGTGGGAGGAAACCGGAGTACCTGGAGGAAAACCCACACAGACACAGGGAGAACATGCAAACTCCACTCAGAAAGGATCTAGATTTTTAATGAATAAGGCCGTGTTTGTGAACTGTATCCATACATGATGGATTGTTGTGTTATTGCTTTGTGTTCAGTGGTTTCTGGGAAAACCGAACCCACCACAAACATAAAAAATGAATGTTCCACTTTCTGTAAGAACCTTTTGTTTTGTTTGGTTTTGTTTACACTTTAAAGCTTCATTTTTCCCTTTATATACATTTTGTACAACACATAATTAAAGGTAGAAAAGCAAAATAATAATAATAATAATAATAATAATAATTTTCCAGCCCTTTTTCCAAAACCAACTATACAATACTAATGATTCATGTCCTGGGTTAAAGCTGGTTGTTTTTTTTTTATCTACATATTCTCATATTTAAAATATCTCAGTGTTGTTGAGGAATGAACAGAGTTCAACAATAGTAATAATTCCTACAGTGTACTGATTACATTTCAAAACCTCAGGCACAAAATTCAAATCTTAATCTATATTAACATCGTGCTACTTTAAACTATTACCTTAAAGTTTGGACGTGGAAGAATAAGTGTTTAAAGTTCTCTGTGATTAGATTACGGGAGGTTCAGAATGCACGACAAACAATGTAAAACAAATCTGACAGCACAGAAAGAAAATTGCACTTTTTTAACTAGTCACTCGGTCTTTGTGGTTTCATTGTTTGCATGGTAACAAAGGAAAGAAATGACTTGTGCATCATGTGGTAATAAATATTTTTATGTTGTCTTGTTAAGTTCTTAAGATCTGTCAGTGCAATAAAATTACGGAACCTGACGATTAAGTCAGTTAAATAAACATGAAATAAATAATCCCCAACCAGTCGTAACTATCATACAAAAGCTGCATTGTTGACTGGAACTGTTGATGATGTTCTTGCAAGAATAAAATGTCTCATCTCTGCCATGCTACAGTGCAGCTGACTTCAGTTGAGGAAAAGCAGAAGTGTAAAGACATCTATACCCCAGTATAAACACAGTTTAAAGCCAAAGTTCTACCAGTAGACTTCTTTCTTTTGTCATTCAGTGTATACCGAGATCACTCAGCGCTCATTTACAATAATAATTACCGTCGCTCACTGCTGGCGGAGCCCGTTGGCCTTTCTGTGCTATCATGTTGAGTGTGTATAATGAATAATCTAAAGTAATAGTGACTAAGTAAGTTTTAAAAGTTTACATACACTTGCAAGGGCAGGAAGTTTGTCAGTCCTGAAATTATAATTATTTTTTTAAATATACACTCATAAATTAAAGTGCTGAAATGAAACATATGTCTCACTGGTGTTGTACAATGACCTTTGTACATTTAACTAAGGAAATGTAAACATTTACATGATAAATGCATGAGTATCATGACGTGAGGGCCGAAGAAGCTTGACTGGCTTTTGTTTGGGTAAGAAAAATGAGAGTGAGTCCTAAGTGAATAAACAAAACAATGATATTAATGTATCTCAGATGTGTATGTATATTACCCTCAACTACATTTAGTTTAAAGGAACGTCTTATTACCACTCTGCTGTATACTGAACATTTTCAATTGTATAATAAATGCTGCTCGATATTTCCTCTAAATGATTAAAACTTTGTTTGTTGTGAGGCTGTACTATGCATAGCAGGAGTCATCATTCAAACAAAGCCAATAATCGATCTGTTATGGAACAACATAGCATGGTTCACTTTTGGAGCAACATACAACGCTTCCTATATTATGTGTGGGGGGAGGGGGTTGTTAATTTTAACATCATGACACCAAGCCACATCCTTTAAAGAAAAAAAGTATAGATGCAGAATCTGAAAGGGCAAATGCAGAACATCACCCTGTGCTGTTTCACTCTGATATGCTTTATTTACAACAGCTCAATGGGTGATCAATGGGTGGATCACCACGCAGCAAGATAGTCCTAGTTCGATCCCTAGGTGGAGCAGTCCACACTGTGTCTCCATGGGTTTCCTCAACAGTCCAAAAACATGCAGCCAAGTTCATCTGAGACACTTAAGGCTCGAGCCTCTAGGATGCATAAACTAGTACATTGTAGTGCCAGTCCCAAACCCAGATAAATAAGTAGGGTTATGTATGTTAGTGCATCCGGCATAATAACTATGCCAAATCAATGTTGTTGTGACGCCCAACGGAAGCAACCAAGAGAAAAAAGAATTGACTAAACACTGCTTTCTGTTTTTATGTAGCACATACTTCCTTATCTTTCAGGCACTGAGGATTATTTAGTTAAAATAAACGCATCCCATAATAAATTAATAATTAAATAATTAATAAATTAATATAATGACATACCTAAAGTAAAAAATAATATCACACATCTATCCATGTGTCCATATTTGGTACAATATGAAGAATATCCGAATGTCCTAAATGTGCTTACGGTACTGACATCCCAAACTTTTCATTTAATCTGTTTAAACAGGCATATTGTCCAGACTTTGTAGATAAGGAATCATCCTCACATTTCCACTCCGACTGCAAATAAGAACCACTTGCTTGTAAATGCCTGTTATGTCAGAATCACACTCTCTATGTCCTATTGTGTGTAACAGCTATCCAGTGGTGTGTGTATGTAAATAGTAATGGAGGATTTGTATTAACACGCTGACGTTCCCATTCTGACTTGCACTTGGTTTTTACGTAAGCTGAAGTTTTTTTTTCTTGCACTGTTGCAAAATATGTCGTGCTTGCCCAATCAAGGAGAGTTGTAAAAGAAAATAAACACATCTAAAGAAATCCGCTTTTTTGTTACTTGTGTGATTCCAGTGAACAGACTACAGCTTAGATCTGGAAGCAATACATCAGACAAAGTATTCACAGACCCAAAGGAAACCACACAGCGGCCTAATTATACAGGATGAAAGCAATGTAATCAAAGCTGTCATGTTAACACTATTAAATAATCTCTAATACATTAAAAAAAATCACATACAGTAAAATAGAAAAATTCAAACCCTGAACCTCATTTCTGTTCAGGCTGAACCTTATAAAGAGTAACAATGAACACACACATTCACAATTTCTTTCCGATAAATGAAGAGAAACGTGACCCACTTTGCAGACATGCTTTCATTATGACACACTGGTGTGTGCCCTTTGAAGGCCCTTTGAATTGTCTATTGATACAATTTCTACATTATTAGGGCTTGAACAATGCACAAAGCACATGGTAACACCCTGGATGTGGCGCCGGTCCATCGCAGGTACCTACAGGACAATTCAGTGTCTCCGATCAACCTGGTAACATGTCTTTGGACTGTGGGAGGAATCCGGAGTACCCGGAGGAAACCCCCGGGGAGAACATGCAAACTCCATGGAGAAAGGGCTTATCTGGGCTTAGGACCAGCACTACAGTGCACTGGTTTATGTATCCTAGTGGCTCAGAACTCTTGTCTCCAATTAACCTGAGTGCATGTTTTTGGAATTTTGCACCTCAGCTGGGGATCTAACCTGGGACCTTCTTGTTATCAGGTGACAGTGCTACCCACCAGCCCCATTTTATATGCCTAGATGATATTTTTTGTAACGCTTACAGTGTGAACTGTAAGAATGAAATTTCCTTGTTCTTCAGCCAATTGAATTCTGAATTTGCTTTTGTAAATCAAATAAACTCAAATAAACAGTAAATATCCTAAAAGCCGTTAATAATTCCAGTCAACTGAAGACCAAAGTTTTTCATATCTGTGACTGGTCCAGACCGAGGTAATTGTGATCCAGGGATAACAACAACCTGGTCACGCTTCACAGAGTTTAGAATTAATGAAAGCTGTGGCCTAGCATCCTTCCACATGCTTATCTGTCAGTAATTATGAGACATTGGTTTGTGATTCCATTAGCTCCAGGCTTGCTAAATAAAACCAGAGGGATTTGATTCCTGCCGCAGGGTGGTACACGGGCCACCAGGACCTGAGCAGACACTGATGGAAAGTGGTAAAAACTTAAGAATGCATTGGCATGATAGACAACAGAAAGACAACATCCTGTGGATGTACAGTATATTAGCACATGAAAAAAATGTAACATTTAATTTATGAAATATTTATATTGACCTCACGATGAGATCTTCAACAGTTCAATCCATGTTTTATGATCTCAGCTATGTAAACATGAATACAGTCATACTGTAATAGAGAGTATCAGGATGTTTCCCCAGCACACCAGTGCCGAGAATGGCTGGGTGCCTAGAAAGCTCAAACCAGTGCATATACTGATAGTTTTGGATTAAAACTTGTATGTAATTCCAATTTAGTTGTAAATGTTCTAATGCCTAAAACACAAAACAAACGTAGCAGTGAAATAGACTGCACTAAAGCCGCTTATTACCATAAATGCTGTATTAGAACACCGCCCAATATCATGAATGTAAGCGTCTATGTCTAACAAGTACCAAGTACTGCATTGAAGAACCATGGAAATGTGTCAGACATGTTTATTTATACTACATGTAATGTTCTTTACGTCTACTGCAAGGTAAAAGTAACTTTTAGCCATTTAAAAATTTAAGGAACTAAATTGTGTTCTTGTAAACGACTAATGTCCGGAAGTGTTGTAATATGTTTAGTCAGCCTGAAAAAGAAGTTAATGTGGTTGTGAAGCAGTCATGGAGTGTCCAAGGTTGGTATGTTAGGCCATGTCAGGTGCCTTAAAGACACAGTTGGGTAGGTTGGCAAGGGAAGGGTCTGTCATCTGCTTAATCACTGCCAACCCAAACACAACCACTCCTGTATGGATGAATCTGTTGTTTAGGTAACAAAATGCAGAAAAAAAGCTTGAAATTGCTTTTAGTCTACCAACATTTTATAAAATGCAGATAATATGGAGGCCCAGTTATTACTTGCGGACTATTTTCAGCATAGTAGCAACCATAACACGATATTGTCTGGTATTAGCGTATCTACAACAATGTTCAAGCAGTTTAATGTCACAGGTTGTTAAAGTTCAGCACGATAATCAAAAAATCCATCCAAAGTTGGTGATTATTAACTCAACTTGACTAGACAAATTTGCTTTAGTCCTTACCCATATGTATATAAGGTGCACACCTAATATACACATACTCACACAATGCACTAATACTGTGCTAAAACTGATCCATTAATCACATCATTTCTGCTGAGTGGTGTTTGCCTTTAGTTACACAGAGAAAGTGAAGCTACAAATTGGCATAGCAACAGAAAGAGGGGAAAAGGCCAGACTCTATTGGGACTAGACCAAATGTGCATGTGTTTATTGCACATATGCTTTGATATTTTTACATTTTAATATCATGAGGTATTAAAATACACAATTAGCATTTATCCTTACAATTTGATCTTTTTGTCCCATACTACTCTGGTTACAGGCCATTTTGCATTCTAAACAGACATAGGAGTGTTTTGAGAAGGTCTATCATAATGCTATCTGGAACCCATGTGGAGCAACTAAATATATCTTATATATTTTACAATATATATACTGCTTAACTACTGTATCACCCTAGCATAAAGCATCTGTTACCATAAGTACTATCAATCATGTTATTTTATGAACGAGACATTGGTAAAGTGGAAGGCATGTCTTTGTTTTCCTAAGAAATTGCTTTGAACTGCAATAGTGCAAAAGTTACCGGGTGCATTAGTCATATTGCAAATGAACTAATGCAACTCGACAGCTCTTGTGCTAAATCGTCACTCTTCTTCAGATGAAATAAGATGAGATGGACATAAATGGGTTGAGAACCGAGAAACCCACAACCACAAGAGAAGTAGCTGTCCTAGTTAGTGGAAAGTCACACAGAAAGTTGTTTCAATATTGTACATCTACAACAATTACTTTCATAAAGTCATTTGTGTTAACATTAATGTTATCTTAGATGAACAGCTTTTTTTAGAGAATAACTAAATAACTAAATAAATTCTGACATTGTTTGTTTAGGACTTTAACACCATGTTTTATAAGATGGTTAAATCATGACACACACATGGTAGACACACAATGTTTCATCAGTACACGTGTTTATATCAAACACAGTCATGTTTTTGGATTGTGGGAGAAAAACAGAGCACCCAGAGTAAAGCCACATGAACCCTGGAAGAAAATGCAATCTCCACACAGAAGGTACCTGACCCGGCCCATCTGGATATCAAACTCAGGATCTTCTTGATGTGAGGTAACAGTGCTACCCACTTAGCCACCATGCTGCCCATAGAATGATAATAAACTCATTTAGTCTATGGTAAATTCATTTACTTTTTACAGCATTACTCACTGGCTACATAATCTCAGCTGCATCTGTTCTCATTTTTTGCAGTTTGACTAGATTTAACTTCAACATTTTTAGTCAGTGAATGAATATTCAGTGTAATTTCCAGACTGGACTAAGAAAGCTGGTGGGCCTGGGAATCGAACACAGCATCTTGCTTTTAGGTAAGCATCCGTACTGCCTCGATACAAAACCCCATAACATTTTTTTTTAAAAAGGAAAGGGATTAATTTTAACAGGGTTATAAAAGCTGTTCTAGGACGTGAATGCTAATTCGTATTCACTGGGATTTAGGTAAACTGAAAATCTGAATCATATCAAGCACCTACCGCCAACTAGTGGCCAAATCAAGAATTAAAGATTATGTCCGGTTTTAACAGTCTATATTTAGTAGATGCACTCTAAAACCTGGTTCTTTTTTAAACAAGGGCGGCAGGGTGATTTAGTGAGTAGCACTGTCGCCTCACAGCAAGAAGGTCCTGGGTTCGATCCCCAGGTGGGATGATCTCGGTCCTTTCTGTGTGGAGTTTGCATGTTCTCCCACAGGAACAGAACGGATTCACAAGGTCAGTGTTTTATTCTAAGGACCTTGTCAAACCATCTTTGTAATCCCTGCTGTACAAAAAATCACAGTCACGGTAAAACAGCAAGTTCCCGCTGTTCAGAGCTTTAACAGCTTCGTTTATGCACTTTAGATTTGTGAGAGATGGTTCTGGAATTAATACAACACAAGAGAATCCTGCAGTCACCGTCATATCTGATAAAACAGCGCCCTCTAGAGCAGGATGTGTAAACGTGCAGATCTTTATTTCTGACACGCGAAGAAAATCTGACCATCCCATTAATGAATGAATCAGTAAAGATCACCACCTCGTATTTATCTATTAAAATGTATATATGAATTCACGGAACAGTGTTTGTGGATTATGATGTTAGGTATTGCACTATCATACAGTATATGACAAATTAAATTCTAAGTACACATTAGAAAGTCAAACGTTAAGGAAAAAAAGACCAAACAAGTCCAAACGTGTGCAAGCATAAATGTGTACATTTATTTATTTTTTTATTGGAAAACATTTATTTATATATATATTGCATATTATTTGTACACCTTCACATGTTGGGTCCTCGAGTCTGTCATTTTTACAACTGAGCAATAACCATTAAAAGGCTAACGGCTTAAAAGCACAACTACCATCCAATCTAAGATCACCTTAAGAAATTCCTCTCTAAACCAACATCCCTTACATCAAACTTTGTCAGTCTGTAGTGGACCCTGGTAATATTTTTAATCATACTGCAAGCAAAGCATGTGAGCTTCGTAACTGAACAAAGTTCAGACTAACTCACGAGAGCAAAGACGACAAAAAGGAACAGCAGCATTGCAGTCTGTGACTGGACAGATTTTACACCAGAATGCAAATATAGGAAGTAGTGTGTGTGTGTATACTTCTTAATGATATATTTTATATTTTAATTTACCAGAAGTTCATTTGCGTGAAGGCTGAGGCTGAACAGTATGTAGCACATCTTAAAACACCGGATAAAGCAAAGCCACAGATCATGCTACAATAACGGGCGGTACGAAGCTCACCAGACGTTTACAGGGGAGAACGGCACAGTAGAAAAAGCTTAACACTGATAATAGCGATGACTCGTCTCATGCTTCAGCAGTTTTGCTTTCTTTACTCCACAGTCCTGTGTACAGCTCGTAGCCAATATACACAAGACAGGCCATTACGATTCAGCCCAGCTCTTCGGCTACGACCAATCTGGTGCCATCAAACCTCAGTGATACTAAATCTGAAGATGTTTAAATACATATGATGATGTATAATACAATATCGGTGTATAAACATCAAGTTTGACTAACGCCTTAATTTAACATTGGAACGGAGTAGCAGAGCTTGAGTTGAAGCACATGCATGCTAATCGAATCACCATTTTAACCAATACCACATTTAAGTTTAATATTATTAAAATGTTCACCACATAAATAACTGCCATCTCACACAAAGACTTCAATTCGTTCCACGCACCATCCTCAAATTGTGGAGCATACCGAGACATCTGCTCCAAAATGGCTCATGCAGTGATGCTTGGTCCATTAATCTGCTGGGACTACTCTGCGATTTGTCTCGACTAAACGGCGCTATTTTGGTTGGAGTTGGCGGAATTAAATATTCGTAATATTTCACTGAAGTAAACTTCGGATCGTTTTAAATACTAAAGACAGAGTGATCTTAGTAGGACAAGCAATGTTAAGAGAGAAACAAAGAGGAATCTCTTTCACTTTGCAGTCATCATTTGCACAAACTCTGAAAAGAGAAAAATACAGATGTTAAAGGTTAATTGAAAAAGCTTTTATTGCCACAGCAGCCATACAACTTCTCTACTCAGTAAAAAATAAAACAAAGACAAACATTAAAGCCATAGAGACGGTCATTTACATGATTTTACCCTGATCTTGTAAACTCCAAGACACCTAAACTATCATGCACATATTCGTTCTGTTACCCCTCGCTCCTCCAAGTCTAATTAGTGAGCCATTTTCCACATCTCAGCTAAACAAGCAATTCTGAATTCGGTCCTAGATCAACAGAGCTGCTTTACCTTATCAAATAGACAAATTGTTTAAAATTAAGATTGGAACTAAAGGCAGAATTAATGCATAAACAAGATTGTGTCCGGAGATGACTTACCTTCATAATTCACCTGCCCATCGCCGTCGATGTCTGCCTCTCTGATCATCTCGTCCACTTCCTCGTCCGTCAGCTTCTCACCCAGGTTGGTCATGACATGACGCAGTTCAGCTGCACTGATGTAGCCGTTCCCATCCTGGTGGAGAAGATGGAGGACAGTTTAAATGATTAGCCAAATAAGTTCAGTTCTGTTCATTTTCTTTAACCCCTTATCCTAATTAGGGTCGGGAAGGGGTGCAGGAGCCTATCACGGCTCTTCAACGGGCACAAGGCACATGGTAACACCCTGGAAACCGGAGTACCCGGAGGAAACCCAAACGGACACAGGGAGAACATGCAAACTCTGCACCGAAAGGACCTAGATCGCCCCACCTGGGGATCGAACCCGACCTTCTTGCTGTGAGGCGACCCACATATCCACCATGCTGCCGATTTAAATGACAAAATCACCATCAAGCACTTACCTTGTCGAACACTCTGAAGGCTTCTCGGATCTCCTCCTCGCTGTCTGTATCTTTCATCTTCCTGGCCATCATGGTCAGAAACTCTGGAAAGTCTATTGTTCCATTGCCTGGGGGTATACGATGCATTTTAAGCCAAAATAAGAATATTTGCCATCTTGTACTTTACAGTCAATAGACTGTAATGTGCATCAAGTACTTTTCTGCAGTGAAATTTACTCAGCCTTTACTCAGCTTCGAGGTTAAAAATTCTGCATCGTTCATACGCAAGCATTTATCATCTGCAGTGTTTATTTTTATTTAATAAAACAATCACATATGGACTTTCACCAATAAACTAAAGACACTAAAGGTTAATCTGATCGAGCACATTTTGTACCCTAAACTGCAGAATGAAACTGTAAACTGCTGTCTCACCATCAGCATCGACCTCATTGATCATGTCCTGAAGCTCAGCCTCTGTGGGGTTCTGGCCCAGCGAGCGCATCACAGTACCAAGCTCCTTGGTGGTGATAGTGCCATCACCATCCTTGTCAAAAAGGGAAAATGCCTCCTTGAACTCTGAAAGGTTAAACAGAGCTATTAGTGAAAGTTTTACAGACGGTGCTCACAAAGTTTCTACGACCATAAAATCTATTGACCTGATCAAGCACATTCAAGCTTTTAGATGTTTCAATGTAAATAAAACTCTTTAGTACTAGCCTTAGCCTAGTGGTTAGGGTACAGGACTAGTAATCCAAGGATCACCGGTTCAAACCTCACCTGCTGCCAAGATTGTAACTGTACTGTAAGTCACTTTGGATAAAAACTGCTGAAAATGTAAATGTGGTGCCTCAATATGTTGAGAAACAGCATTACAAGAAGAAAGGGATAAATGTGTGCATGTTGACTAAAAAATCAATTTTAAGAAAAGAAATATGAATATTTAACATCTTATTTAACTTTAATTTGTCTGAGAAAAGCACAAAGTGACTTTACAAGTGTCACTGCTCAACATTATTTTATTTTTAAATGCAAACAAACTTTGAATTTTATTTGGGAAGGCCAAAAAAAAGTAAAATTTAGAAAGCAAATGTTAATATAAGTATTGTTACTACATGCATATTCAGGTTTCACCATGAACGGCATCATAATTAGGTATAAACGATGGAACAAACGACAAAGCAAAGCCTAGTTGGCACAAGGTATCTTGCCCAGTCACACACACAGTGAAATAAAGACTTCTCTATTCTCGGTGTTTGGGGTTACGAGCACAAGCACAAATGAAGTAGATTCTTCCCTTGTTCCATTTTGCTGTTGGTTAAATGATGGGATCATGCATAAATGATAGAATTCACTCACCAGCGATCTGTTCCTCGGTCAGCTGATCTGCCTGTGGGAGAGAAAAATGATAATGCAGTGTCACGATCAGACTCCAGTCATGAATCACTCCCACACATCTCAGTTTAGAGAGCAATGAAGGACATCTATAAATTTTCTTTAGCCTGAAATAGCCGAGCCGTGTATAATTAGAGCGTAGCAGAGAGGGTCACCAATGTAGCACACACAAAATGACTGCATTTCTGTACAGCAATTCATTAATCAGATGCTAAAACTGGGTTATTTCACTCGGAGCTTTAGTTAGTAACACATTTCTAAGTTTAAGCCTAAAGCTACACTAAACACAACTCTCCATTTTTAAAAGATGCGACAATGCTCATTGTTCCACTTAATACATGAATCTATTGACGTCAATATTTAATGTTTTAAATTTAAGTGACATTGCTACTATTTAGTCAATGATTAGATTTGCAAATCAAAGTGACTATGCACTTAAAGCATATAACAAAAAAACACCAAGAATGTCAAATCTCCCTTTAGTATTTAGTTTCTGTCTACTGTTTTACAGTCAAACGGCCAGACATTTACATTATAAAAAAGTAAAAAAAATCTCTTTATCTGTATAACACACATCGAAACACAAAGTAGACTTAAAACTAAAAAATTACGTATTTTTGGTCAACAACCAAGAATTGAACATTGACTGGTTATGGTGCCATTTCATGACGAAGTTGTTTTGCATCTTTCGCTGATAACAATGTGGATGATTGTCACTCATCGAACCACAGGACAGACGGAAAACAGGCCGATATGAGCTCGGGCCCAGGGATCTCAGGGACTGGTTGTGTCAACTGTGTGGTGATCTGGTTCCAACTGGGAATTGGAAATTGGGAGATAATTTGGAAGGTTTTAATTAGTTATCTTGGAAGTATATACATATATGTTCTTTTTTACATCCTTTTCTGATGCTACAGCATTTTACATCCCAACATGCATCCTGTATGCATATACATTTTCACAACTATCTGAACTAAATGAACCATCTGTCATGCACTAATCGGACTATTTAGTACAGTCATGGTTGTTTGATTTGGGCAATTGTTACTAATTTTATACTGCTGCAGTTACTTTTAGGTCCACCTTCATAAGGTGTGACTCGCTTAAAAACTTAGTAAAGGTTTGTTTCACCTCTAAAAGAATGTTTAGCCCAAGTTTCTGTAAAAATCCCAGGCTATCTCACTGGAAACAATAAAGCCTGTAGTACAAGCTATCAAACAAAAAATAAAATATGTTTGTTTAGAAAGCGGTGCAATAGTGTGAATAAATAACATACGCATTTGAGGCCATATGCTTGTTAGGGACTGACAGGGACCTGAGAAAAGTGATAAACAGGTCCTTGGAATACTGAATATCTTTTTATGGGCATTGTAAACATCCTGAAAGGCCACTGCCGGCTGCTTCTGGGAACATTCAGTAAGTGCAGATTCATTGTCAGACTGCTGCAGCAGCAGAGATGATTGGGTTTAGGACTGAATAAGAAGAAGGAGAAGGAGGAGGGGCTGAAGAAAGCTTGGCAGCTTGCACAGCTCACTTCAACTCAAGGGTTGTTAAGATTCAAAAGCTTTAATGAATGCAGTGCAAAATGACTTGCAGCTTGATCAGTTTCTAATCATGTTTGGCGGAGTCTAAAGATCAGCGCCCGTGTAATGCGACTGTGAACTAGTGTAACTACAAAACCCAATCTGGATCATTTTAATTTGGTACACCAGTCTGTGGTACCTGTTCTTCATGGTTTACCTGTAATCTAATCTAAAGTACAGCTGATTGTGTCCTTTTAGCTAAATTCAGTATACTGGAAAACCGCTGATTCAGCCGTTACTTGTGTGTGTGAGCAAAACAGTGAGTGATTGAAAAAAAGAGCAAGTTGCTGTCAGTACAGAATGAGCTGCAAATCAGTTTTAAATTCATTCTGCGCTGCTGTCGTCTTTCCATTATACACAAGAAACCTGACAATTCAATAAACCGAGGAGGGCTTTGATGACAAGAACGCAGCACTTATAGACCCTTTCCTAGATACGCCTGCACGTGGTGGAGCTTGACGCATTGACACCAGCATCAATCCACTCCTGAAGCTCTCACCCAAGTTCTTGAATTTGTCTTCACAAACCTTGGCGTTTCAATTAATATTTAATCCAGCACTCTGCAAAGAGCCAGGCTTTTCAGCAACGACCTTCTGTGGCCGACCCTCTTCGTGGAGGGTGTCAGTGATCATCTTTTGGAAAAGTCTTCTTCATGGTAGTGGTCCCGTGTTCTGAACTGGACTGAGATGCGCACTATATTTCAACAGTCTGAATAGCACTTTACTTAAATTAAGAGATTAAATATTTTTAATACATTGCGATATTGATTTTCATGAGCTATGAACCACACATTAACATTCAAACTTGAAATGAGTCACTTGTTGTGTAACGAATACAAAATGAACTTTAAATTACATTACGAACCAAGACATTTCAGGCTATTCGATTTTCAACGCACCTTTAGTTGCATTTGCAGTAGACAGACATTACATATTTACTTTACAGCGTTAAATTAGGCCAGTCTTAGATTTAACTCCAGCCTTACTTTGAAGGATTATATTAAAAAAAGTAAAAATAATAAAAATTCTCAGTGCCCGGGTAAACCCTGAAACCCGCCCGGCGCCTCCAATGAATTAAACGCAATGGGACGAATTTTCTATAAGAATCTTAACTAGTGCATAAAGCCAATGATGCCAACAATTGCCAGACTGATTAAACCTGTGCTTAGTGTGATACTTATTTTTGTACCACCTGAGCTAAACCCGCCCACTCCATTTCTCCTAAAGGCAATGAGTTTACGGCATGTAAAATTAGCGAGCTAGCATTAGCAACCAAATCAACAGATGCTCAATAAATCGCGTCCTAATCGAATACCAAATTCAACAGATGGTAAATACACTAACTATTCCATAACCCCCAAATTACCGGACTAAATAGTACACCAAACACCAAAACCGAAGTTTTACACACCGTTTAGTACAGCAGTATGCGGCTGGAGCTGCAGCTTAATTCAGTGTGCGCAGCTAGCCACATTGCTAACGTAATTCTTCACAAAAAACCCAAAACGACTGAAGAAACCCAGAACAACGTTTTACTCACCATTTTGCGTAATTAATCTTCAAAACAATCTGCGCCAAAATAAACAGGCCTTGATGAACACGAAATTCGCAGCAGTTAAGCTCAGGTTCGGTTCAGTGTGGACTCAAAATGACTCGAAATGAAACGGCTTGAGACCGGAAACTGAAGCACAGCAGCCAAGCCCACCGCCATATAGTGAGAAGGTGATCCGCCCACTTTACACTGTATCCTTCCGCGCAGCGATATCATTCATCGGCATTGTTTCTAGTACTTTTCTTGTTGAACAACGACGGTTCGGAGCCAGAATCGACAATTGTAATGTTCATAGAAAATTGTATGTTTTTCAATTAGCTTATGCTTAATACATATGCATTTAGGTTTATTATAGGAAAGCTTTTATTATTATTAAAGTGGTATTCATAATTTTTATAA
>JAYDZG010000021.1:5566166-5576917 GCA_034509265.1 Microcambeva bendego
GCAAATTTGACTTTAAAATGTCAATAAATTGTAAAGTTTTTCATCAAATAATCATTAAACCTAATATTATTGTGATTATGGTTTACATATCAAATAATAGAAATTGTTTAGTTGCTGTCAATATTTGTGAACCAGTTTGGACCTCAAAAGCACCATGCATGTTGGATGGCTTGTATTTATCTAAATGATTCAATTTAGTGTAGATTTTAGCATTGTTATAACAATTTTATTATAAATTACTGAACAAGTCAAATCTATAGCATTAACTGTAACACAAACTTATGTTAATTCTTCAGTGGTTCGAGCCGTCTCAGTTTGGGACTTGGTGGGCAGTGCTGTCCTGCAGTATGAATCTGGCTGGTGGACTCGGGCCAATCATTGGCACCCTTCTGGCTGAGAGCTACAGCTGGAGGTTGACTATATTAATCTCTGGTCTGACTTGTGTGGTCATGTCTGTCCTTTGCCTAATGGTGATACGGAATGAGCCTAGCGAAGTCGGTCTACCCAACATCGAAGCTAGTGAAAAGAAAGGAAAAGCAGGTTTGTGCATAAAAACAATGAATGAATATTTATTAAGGACATAATAGTGTGTTGCATTTGTATTTATGTTCTGGGTGTATATTAAATAAATATGACCATTAAAATATTCTAGATTTCGAACTGTACTTACTGTTTTAATTCTAGGCCCCAGTAAGAAAGAAAGCTCCCTGAAGGAATTCCTTCTATCCCCATATCTGTGGCTAATCTCAATTGGTTACCTGGTCGTGTTTGGAGTGAAGACAGTCTGTACCGACTGGGGACAACTCTTCCTCATCCAGGACAAGGGCCAGTCAGCTCTTATGGGTACTGTAGACTCCTATGGCTATATTCATGTTGACGTTTGGTTAAATGTTTTTAGGATGCTTACAGCAATAAAATAGCCTCAATGATATTGAAATTACACTGTTCTTAGATACAGTACAAGTTAGAGGTAAAACAAAACCTAAATCACTGTAAGAAAATATTTTTTAACTGATTATTTCATGCCGTGCTAGAGGAAGAAAATCATGTCATGTAGACACCTGACGGACTGAAAGCACCACAGTGGATTTCCACACTGGACCCCAGCTGTAGTGGTCTAGCATCATTGCTGCTGCACCACCTGAACCTTCTTTACTTCATTTGTTTAAATAATACAATTCTGAATTCTGAATTTTTACAGGCAGTTCGTACATGAGTTCCTTGGAGATTGGAGGGCTGTTGGGCAGTTTAGCAGCTGGGTATCTGTCTGATAGGGCTGTGGCACAGGTAAGTCCACACATTCCTGTATTTATTGTTTGATTAAAATACATGAACTCTTTGCAGTGAAATGCAATGCACTGCACTTTCTTTCACTCCAGCAAGGGCTGCGTGCATATGGAAACCCCCGGCATGGCCTCCTGCTGTCCATGATGGCAGGGATGTACATCTCCATGTACCTCTTCCGCACTACTGTTACTTTAGAAAGCTCAAACGTGAGTACAGGATTTTTTTCCAGTCGTTTAAAAATTGTTACATTGGTTATATCGTAAAGAACAACTGGTGCATATATTTGACAAATAAGGTACACAGGCAGTGATTTGCTGTTCTATCCCCTAATTACAGGAGCAGCCAAAAAGTACTAATGGTTCACTAATGTGCATTTAGCCCCATAAGTATTGTGGCATGTTTTGGAGTGTATGTAAACTACCATTATCGTGATGCAGATCTGGATTCTGACTCTGGGTGCTGCTTTTGGCTTTTCTTCCTATGGTCCAATTGCTCTGTTCGGAGTCATTGCCATTGAGAGTGCTCCCTCCAACTACGCTGGAACATCACACGCGATTGTTTCCTTGATGGCAAATGGTAAGAATGTCATAACTAATCAGAAAATAATTATACGTAAGGTCTTCTTACTAATGAAGACTGTCAGCTCTTGACAAAAATTATTAACATGGCAACATTTACTGTGTAATGTGATGTCATCTTACGTTTGTTACCAGTTGGAGGGTTCTTGTCTGGATTGCCATTTAGCTCTATTGCAAAATACTATGGATGGAATACAGCATTCTGGGTAGTAGAAGTAACCTGTGCTGTTACTACCGTCGCCTTCTTTCTTCTGCGTAATATACAGACCAAGATGGGACGTGCTGTTAAGAAGACTGATTAAGCAGGAATAATTCATGTCCATGTACACACTCTGACATGAACTGTATTAGATGTGAAACTTATTTCAAAGCGTCAGTTTCAGCTATACATTTCCAAAGGATGCTAGAGTGTACGAACATAAAAAGATCCAGTACAACACTGCGTCCCTTATTTATAAACATTAAATGTCTAGAACAGTGAGAAAATGTGGGTCAAATCAAAGTACTTAAATGTCTTATTCTCGGGTCTAAACACAGGTTTATATTCTAGCATGCATATTAAATGAAGAGAAAAGCCAGCCCATCTAATTATTTTCAATTTTACACTTTCAACCAATACCCTCGATATTAACAGGGCCTAATTTTATCCAGTTCCTGTAATAGTCCGCACTGCACTATGTCAGCTGACTAGTTAATTATATAATAATATTTATGAAAAGATTCATAAATCAGTTTATTAATTTCTGGTCATTTTAAGGTTTTGTATATTTAGCTGCATACTTACTTAACAGATTTAGAATATGCAATAATAGACGTTTGGAGTGATTTTGTGATTTTCATATTGTCATTTATTTTGACTTGAACAGATGAAAATGTAACAACTCGGTGAAATTTACAAAGTTTTCCTACCTCATCATTTTGTATTGTAATAAATGATTACATATAGTATTGAGATAAATAAAACATTTATAATAAATCAATTCTGAGCTCCTGTACAGTGTGGTTGAGATCACCCATTCTAACAGCTAATATCGTTAGTTCTATTCCATTTAAACCACCACATGAACTGGAAAGACTAAACTGACATTAATAAATAAAGGCTTTTTCTGCCATTTTAATCAGCACCACCCGTTCTAACTGCTCTTTCAACTTGAATTAAGTCAAGTTGCTTAGAAAATTTCAATGAATGGAAAAATAATTTCCATATTATGTACAGTGTTTCTTTTTTGCACAAGAAATGGATATCAAACACGTGGCAATGCCACTGCATCTATACATTCAAGCTCAGGAACCGGGTCCAAATGTTCCAGCCTTCTCTGCTACTTCCAGGGCGCTCTTCAGATTTTGGTCAAAGAGTTCACATCTGAAAAGAAAAAAAAAACATTAGCAGTGGAAAGATGAACTGTGTTAATAAACTAGCATGCATATCTTCTCTGTTTAATGCACTTTAAATTAAATTAGCATTATATTGAGTTTATAGATTTCCATGTTTTAAAATTCTTCTAGATTGTGTTTGTCTGTATTTCAAAATGAAAGCAAATCCAATATGGTAATCCAACAACATACATTAAAGGGTATTTTAAAAATGCACATAAAACCCCTAACACAACAGGCACCAAGTGTCTTCATGGACTTACATGCTGAGCAAATCTCAACAGTGATCCTTTTTGTGTTTGACATTTTTACAATAATTTGAGATATATTTTTAGTCTTATTTTTTACATTCACCCTACAACACAAGTTAAAACAAAAGCACCAACCTGATGGGCATCTCCAAAGAGTAGAAAGGATTCTTCAGAGCAAAGTCTGAATAGATTTCATAGATCTTCTTCAGCAGTGCATCGATACCAGACTGCCGAGGATCTGCCAGTACAATGAACTTTATCCCTATGAAAGTTTAATTAGATTAATTAGATATGATTCTTTATTGGCCCGGCTAAATCTGCCAGTTAAACTAACATAAAACTACTTGCCTTTTTTGTGTTTATTTTTAACAGATACAAACTATTTTTGCCACCAGTTAACACATAACAAACAATAACACTGAATGTCCCCATTGTGGGATTAATAATGGGTTTTCTTATCTTACAATGAAAATGTGTTCAGTTTTGCACAAATACACAGTCAAATAAGTTTAAGTAATTGTAAGCTCCATCCTTTTTGCTTTATTTATCCTCAAGATCCTCTAGGTGTCCTACTGTTGTCCTTGGAACACACCTATGTATATCAGGGGCCTACATTACACAATTACTTATATATATTTTATTTATTTAACTGAATGCTTGTTTTGATTGATTTAATAGCTCATTATTGTTACCTGTTAGTGTCTGAAAGCAGTGCAGTTTAAACATGTCTGTCTCCAGCATTTCGATTCCCGAGCTGCCAACCTCGGGTGACAGTTGTGAACCAATGGCAAAAAGGCTATAGTGAGGAAAAACAACAACATTTGTTAATTATGATTACACAGGGTGTAGATTTTCTGGGTGTGTGAAGCGTCTTCACAGATTAAATGTGTAAAATGGTATTTTCTAGATAAATATATTGTAAGTTGTTTTGAAAATGTAGGAAATCCACAGATGACTATTGTGTGCAACAGATGGGCTTTAATAATTGACTACTCACATGTATCTGTATCTTGAAGAATAATCAGTTATTGTAGCTACCAGGTTAAGAAAAACGTGTATACAGTTTGCGACTAGAGCTCATTTTGCTTTAGTGCTATTTTAGACAGTGAGCAATCCAAAATGTATGTAACTGTATTTTCAGTAGGCATAATAATCTGGTAATCAGATTAGATCCCATTGAATTTACTTACGAGTGAAACATCGAAGCCAACATAAGTTTCTCATTAGAAGACAGACGTGCTCGGCCAAAACGTATGGAAACTGGGAAGTTCCCTGGGTCTTTCAGATATTCCAGTATCTCCTTTCCTTCTGTGGTGTATTTTCCATTAACATCCACTCCGTTTATAGAAAGCACAGCATGACCAACTGTAGATAAAATAATAACACCAGACCGCTGCAGTATGTGGTGGAATTCATATTTAGACCTGTTTAATTATAATACCCTGTAACAGTTAAAATCGGCATCTGAGCTTAGCTAGCTAGCATGCTACAGAATGCTATCTGAATATACACCCACCTCTTATTCCGTCTCTCTGACCAAATGAAACCACCACTTTCTCATCATGAATCTTCAGCACTATATCTAGTGGAAAACTAAACGTTTTCTCAACCTCTGTTCTAGGCACGTAGTTATCATACTGATAAATTAAACCACCGGCCTTGTTTACAACATACACACTGAATATCGCCATCTTTCTCCTCAGAGCTCGTGACGTCAGAGGCAGGTCATGTGACCGCACCTGATACTACGTACTGTGTCAAAATAGCAGTAACTAGATTAGAAAGGCAAAATAAAATGTTTCCGTTAAAACTTTATGATTTAAAAAAGTAGAGCTACGCGTGGCTGAATGGGTAGCTCTGTCTCCTCCAAGCAAGAGGGTCCGGGTGCTTTCTGTGTGGAGTTTCAACGTTTTCCCTGTGTCTGTGTGGGTTTCTTCTGGGACATCCGGTTTCTTCCCACAGTCCAAAAAGCTTACTTGGAGACAGTGAATTGTCCTATAGGTACCTTGCCACTAGGCTATAATCCAGTGCATTATAGTGCCAGTCCCAAAGCTTTCACTAAACCCATCCATCAGCCCGCTTTGTAACTTTCAGTGGCCTACCAACTGTGTGGCTGAGAAAACCATTTATACATAAAACCACTCACAGATGATTTTATAAGAGTGAAGAAATGTCAATAAATTACTTGTTGCAGTTGTGGCATCCTATTACAATCCCACACTCGAATTATGTTAAAGGTTGTAATGTATGATGTGAAATAAGGGCTTTCAGTCAAAATTGGTTGTTATTTGGGATTCAGTATATATTTGTTTTCATTACTCATCACTTTTTTGGCTGTTGAATTGAAAACACTGAATTTGATGCTGCAAACAGTCTCTATGATTCACATAAAAACCTCCAGCTTAAGCAAAGATCTTTAATTGATAAAGTAACGAGGAAATGAACAGTCAGCAACAAGATGGATGGATACAATTAGAGGAACAATGAATGAGCCATTAAGAAGCCCTAATAATCTACAGAAGACAGAATGTTCTGAAGAAACACTGTCCACAGGAGTCAGAATAATCGAGATGCACTGAATTATAAAAACAACAAAAATGATATTGAAATTAATGTTACAACAGACATTTTAAATAATTGCAACATGTAATAATCAGCCCATCAATTGATGCCACACCCACAATAAATGTATATGCACATACAAAATTTAATATGAGGATCTGTCAGTGTTCCTATCAGTTATTGATATAAAGGAATGATTAAGAAGGGGATTTGGTTCCCCCTAATGTTCAAATCATAGTCTATCCATATTAATGTAACAAAGGAAATTATGAGGACAATTAACCAACATTCAGAACGGTTACATGATTAAACTACTCCAGAACATTTTCATGTCAAACATTAGTACATTATTTAGCAACGTGTTTTCACAGTTACTACAAATGTACAGCTAAGCAATATATACTGCTGAAAAAGATCACATTTACCAATGGATATTTCTTATAAGAAAGATTAAAAAAGCTATATGTAAACAATTTACATTTAAGCAGAGGCATATTAGAAAAAATACCAATGAAAGAAAATAATAATAATCAGGTTCCAGCTCCTGACCAAATATGTCTACAATCAAAACAATGTGTGTGCAATTTTTCTGCTTCAAAACATTAACCTAAGTAATAAGGCCACTTGTAAATCTAAGTTTAAGCATTGCTGTCAATAACACAAATATTTCCTGGCAGCATTGCATAGAAAGAAAAATATATACCTAAATATACTAAAAATAACAACTATCCTGAAGCCACCATCTTCTCTCCCACCACTACCCTCCACACATATTTCTATTCATATTGCCTTCAGTTTTAGAATGACCCCTCTGTCATTTACTGACTCTCCTATGGGCTTGCTCTTTCTCTCCAACACTAAAGCTATCTGAAAAACCAGACGTCCCAACTTCAGCTGCTGAACCAGAACTGCATGTTTCCACAGAGTGAGTCACTCGTGTTGGATCCAGAACAGGGGCAGAGTTCTGACTGACATTTATTTCCCTTCTTTTCCTCTCTAAAGTAGAGACAGTACGGATCAGTAGTTACTTTCTCTAGTGTGTCTTAAATGATCCAGTATTGAGCTGGTGTTCAGCTATAATTGGAAATCAGAGAGGGGAGTGTTGTGAGGAGGAAGTGGGGGTGACTTGGTAGCTGGAGCTGGTCCAGGATCAGATTTATGAGCGGCAGCTGTTGAGGGCTTGACAGACAGACGGGTGTAGGATTCTTCAGTTGCTACTCGAGCAGAGAAGGACTCGACTGGGTGGCAGTACACAGACCAGCAGCAAGGGTAAGCAATACCTTTGCATTTCTTATTTTTACTTCAGCTGGGTTGGTGTATAGATGTTGGAATTGATCTGCTAAACTAGAGTTAAACCAGAATGGATGATGCTGAATATAATATAAAGACATCATATTTGATAGTATTTTGTTCTGCTGAAGATCCCTGATTGTTTTATGTTCAAGCAAATTGAATATTAATGTTTATTTAACATACAGCTGCATAGCTCGGCAATAAGAAAACCTGTTTATTTTAACTTTCTTTAATTTCCTTTCAAAAGCTAAATCATAACATGTTATGTACTTGCTCTGGCAGTACCACTTTGTTTGACTGAATTATTATTACTAATAATTTATCATAGTAAGTAATAAAGTTTTATCTGCAACAGGGTTGTTTTATCTGACCATAGGTCAGTTTGTTATCAAATAGTAAATATGATAAATTTAATAAAATGATGTTTTATTAAATGCCAAACCTATGAACATAAAGTCTGCTGCTTTAAGGGAGAAAAGACAACAGCTATAAATATAGCTGTTAATGTGCAAATATTGTGCTAACATACTATTATGCTACTCAGAAGACCAAAACTTCCAGGCCTTCTAGTATACGTTCTTAATAAATAAAGTTTTACCAGAAATCATCAAAGTTTTACTGCGGACGACTTGTGCCCCATCCAGAGTGTTATCATGTGTCTTGCACTCGTTGAAGAGCTGGGGTAGGTTCCAGCACCCTCCCCGACCCTAATAAGGATCAAGGATTAAAGAAAATGAACTGAACTGAACTGTTTGTGGCTTTGTTTGATTTTCCATAGCCATGAAATCTGGTATCCGAGTCTGGTATCTGACAAGATGTTTTTCAGTTCTTGTGGTTGTGGCTTGGCTTAGAAGTATTTTCTGTTGATGTCTTATATCTTGTTTAAGACAAGTTGTCATTTTACTGTTAAGATAATTATAATTTAACATCCCATGAAATCTTGACCATAACCTGTTGCAGGTCATATAGCATCAACTCAAGTTATTGAAATCTTCTCTCAGACAGAAGACAGAACTTTTAAGTGGAATTACTTTGACAGTAACAGATTCATGTGTAGCTTTTTTAGGACTTAACCTCTTTAGATTTGACGTTTAGATTTGCTTTTAACTTCATCTTGGCTATTTGCTTCTGGACTTGACAAAGGTGGTTTTTGTTACAGCTGCACTCTGGATATCATGTATTTCTGCTATATTTCTTTAAACTTAGAGCCCTGTGTCACATCATATTTTATCAGCTTCTGGGATTACAGTGCAGTGCAGCTATGCAGACATTATTAGACTAAGTTGGGGCAAAAACTTCTTGGAACATTTTCACCCTCACATCTCTCCAGTGGATTTTATCTAATAACAGTGTGCCCTCCAGCACATTTGGGCGAGAGCAATATAAAGCAAATGTTCACTTTTTACAAGCCCTCATATATTTCACCAAGTTCTGTATTAACACAACCAGAAGCCTGGTGGTTTCAGTAGAATAAATATAATCTGTACTTGTTATGTACTTGCTCTGGCAAACTATAATGGAATAACAGAGAGGAGAACACATTCAGAAAGTAAGAAGGATGTGTTCATGGAAAAGATTTCTTGAAAAAAAAAACCCCCAGAAACAGTAGCAGTATTATTGAGAGGTGGCTCTTGAAGTTGGGTTATTTGTCATAAAATTATTTTAAGTAAAAAAAAATCTGAATTTATTTGTACAATTTGAATAGGATTGCCCAAATGTGGATATGATTACTGTGAGTAAACAAGGAGAAAGTAAGAATGTGTCTCTGAAGCACAAAACAAAGTAATGTTTGGATAGGTTGCTATGGAATGGTAAGTTTGTAATTTAAGCTTTCTGGTCTGCCCCATGTGTTTCCTACACCCTCACTTATTTCAGACTTTTATTTTCATTTTAAAAATTTCCAAATGGCCTAAAGTATGTAGACTCTTGCTAATTACTTAACAAGGTTCATGTGTTTCAGCCACACCACTTACACTTAACAATAAAATCTTAAATGCTCTACTTTGACATTGCACCAACAGTTTGGGAAGAGGACTTTTCTGTTTCAATTAATCTCGCTGTTCAAATTAATTGCTACTGATGATGACTGAATAGTGCGCCACTGAAAAGTGCATTAATTTTCTTAGAAGTTGGCATCATGTTCTTAGAAGTACTAATCCTAGTCAATTTATAGCTATAAAACAATTGAACAGAATTATATATCTTTCAGATGTACCATGTGGGAAAATGCAGCATATTATGTAGAAATAAGCACATTAATCTTGGACAGTCTAAATATATAAAGCATATGGGGTAGACTTCTAGCCACTGTTTGATTCTGGTAAGATGTAATGGTGCACATCCAGTATGAGAGTCTGCTTTGTTTCCAACTGCAGTGTTCAGCCAGTAATGCATTTTTATCATGACTGACTCCATAGCACTTATTGTTCTCTCTTAAAACCTCTTCACCTGCTGTGCAGAAAACCAGACTGCAAGCATTTAAACTCTGGAGAGCCGTTTTTTGTAACAGAGGACCGGTTATAAAGCATCTGTTACTATCAACAAAGAATTATGGGTTTACACATTAAGGGCGGAATGTGTTTATTGTGATGAGAAGGGGAGACAACAGTCAAGAAATAAAGCACTGAAGCATAGGATTTTACCGAAGTAATTCATACTTCTATGTTCAATAATAGCTTCATCAGTGTTCCAGTGGGTCCAATCCACTTTCACATGATGCTCATGCATACGAAACCCAAAACTCACACACAACCTGCAATTTGACACAATGTGCTACCCTGAAAATAAAAAAAACCAAAATACTGGGCGATATAAAAGAAAATGATCTGTATCACAGAAGTGTTGTTGTCTTTTTCATTTTTGCAGATGGTGCGTGAACAGTATGCCTCAACTACAAATGACTCTGGTGTGCCAACACCTGTTGCGGACTCGCTCTACAAGATTGGTATCTACGGCTGGAGGAAGCGTTGTCTTTATCTGTTTGTCCTGCTTCTCATAATCATACTGGTGGTGAATTTGGGCCTCACTATCTGGATCTTGAGAGTAATGTGGTTTAACACTGTAAGTCATTTACATAATTCTATAGTAGAGGCATGTTGGGAATGAGTAGTAAATCTTGGGCATGAGTAGTAAACTAATCTGAAATAGGCTATGTGCCCAAACACATAGTATGTCAAATGCTCATGTACTATTAACTGTAAAACGTTTGGCCCAAGGTATTTTGTGGTGCTTGGCTGAACTTTCTGAATAAACTTAATAATGACAGATTACATAATTCACTTACTTTAACACTTCAATAATTCTAGCACTAATGATGACAACTGGTCATTATTTTTGTTATATATTATATTTGTTATTTGATATTAACTCTTTATTTGCTGATTCAGACCTTTCTGATTCTGTTGTT
>JAYDZG010000021.1:5583924-5604455 GCA_034509265.1 Microcambeva bendego
GCAGAGTATTGATGGGTTAACGGGAGTGCGGATGGACAATCCTGATCACCTTAAAAGTCCAGATGTATACCCGTTACATAAAGAAAGTTGCAGCAGAGACTCCAACCTTTTTTTTACTGGTTTGAAGCAACGAGAAACAGGTGCGATGTGAGAGGAAACGTTATCGAGGCAAACTCAGCCAGCATGTCAGGGATCTTTATTTGGATAAATGGTTATCTTAGCTAATTTGGTTGCGAGGTGGACCATACTTCGTTTGAAGCGGTAATATTTTGCACAAATATTTAGTTTTGTATCTATATCTGCTTACAAGTGCAAATAAATTACTGATATTGAAATCTATCTCTGGTCTTACCTAACGGCACTTGAGTATTAAATAAGTAGCTAATTTATGATGTAAATAACATTTGATGTTTGGGCATGTTTTTGATGCCACTTTTAAAGCTAGCAGAATGGTATATCAATCTCCCTGCTGAAACGTTGTAATGGAACTCATTATTATCTTGTTCTTCATTTTTTGTTGCTGAACCTAGACCTGACCAATTGCAGCTACCCCAGATCATGGCACTGCCTCCACAGGATTGTACAGTAGGGACTAAGTATGATGGGTGCATCACTTCACCTGCCTCTCTTCTTACCCTGATGCGCCCATCACTCTGGAACAGGGTAAATCTGGACTCAGGTGTCGACTTTTTTTTTGGCCAGGCAGTGTATATCTCACATAATGCATTTCAATTTTGTGTTAGGAGGGTGTGTTAGTGGTAAAGGAATACAAATATACAAAATAAATTTAAATTTGCCATTTCCACACCAAACGGAGCGTATACCCCAAGGAAAAAAAATGTCCAAGAATTATATACAGTGTTTAATTATTATACAGGGTTGTTCATAAACCAAAAAACGTGAAATACAAATGTTAGCAACAGCTTTTTTTCCAAATAAAACATTTATAGCATTACAGTGGATATGCCCTTTTTGGTTGTTTTACACATATGATAGACTATTGGCTTACAGACAACAGCACAGTGCAGAAAGGAACGAATGAAAACTTGCATCAAGTAAGTGCTTATTGCCAATGACACAGGGCTGGATGTTTGCAGTACACAGGATTGAGGGTATATTAGGAATTTGTAAGTTCAAAAAACTAGTTTTCATTAGCAACACATACATCATAAATGCATTTTAAGCAACACACTAAAATTAAACTACAAAGAGTCTTGATTGCTAACAGGCTAGCAATGTAAATTAGGCTTTTTGCATTTGTCAGGCATATTGAAAAGCACCAGGATTTATGAACCAGGCATAATGCTAATGCTTTATGTAAAGCCATACTTTCTTGGCCAAGTTGTGCAACTGCGTCAACCCCATAGATGCACCCCATAGAGGCCTATGGTTTAGACTGCTTAAGATTAATACTGTTATTAATTGGGTTGGTGGTGTACCAGTGCGTCACATTTGAGCACTATATAAGTATGTTTTTTCAATAACAGATTTTAACACACAAGTAACGTAAGTACATCTCAAATACATTCATTGATGAGGTGCAAAGCATGTTTTACAATGAAATAGAAATTCAGGATTTACTAGTAATTTTATTTCATATAGTCAGTGTCACAATGGATCTTGAATCAAATCAAGACATAGTCATATGGTAAAAATGTAGATAAATATCTACTCTGAAAATGGTGACTTCATCTAATGATGTATTCTCAATGTAAACACAATGCATTTAAAGGCATAATGCAGACATTTTCCATGTTGTACAATAGCACTACCTGAAATGTGTTGAGTGTACATAATATTCTTCTATTTATATGCACAGAGTAATGATTAAAATAAAAACAAACACTACAACATTAACTTTGATATGAAGTCCCAGAGTATATAAAGAAATCAGGAATGACATCTTCAGAGTTTCAGGGTATTCTAACAAATTTCACACAAATGCTTCTTATTCAAAGGTGTGGTGGAAACACATGCAAATTACAGTTGTCAACTACTGTCAAAAATACTCGTCTATAAAAAATCAGTAAAAAAATCAGCATAATTGTTATGATGTACAGGGAAAACGAACATATTGCTATGGATTTTGGCATTATATACAGTTCCATGTCAACTAAAAGTAAAAAGTTACAGTGATTAAGTTGTTTCAGGCTTGAGCAGCATGTTTTTGGATGTACACAATCGCTGATGGTGCTATGCAAAAGCTGCCAACCAAATTTACACTTTTGCATGAAATACAGCAAGTGCCATTACATATACACCTGTTCCTAATCTTAAATTGTCATGTTGTAGATTTTCTTTTAAATCATTTTTTGCTGTACAAAGCCCTCTAGTTTGATAATTATTCGAGCTGTACATTCCATGACCCTTAGTGCCACTTCTGAAGTGTACCTATCATTAGGAATCTGAGGAAATGGCAAGAGGTCAGGATATCTGGTTCTTAGGCTATCAACTCCATAACCTTCCAAAATACTGACATCCTTAGCCAGTCCAGTCAGTTGAGCATTGTACTCTTCTACCTTCTGAGCCAATGCTGAAGGTTTTACATCTTTGTCGGATTTTCCTCTGACTGCATAGTCTGCAGCAATTAATGCTAACTTGGTGGCCAGATAGCATTTAAAGCACACCCACTCATTAGCATTTTTATGTAGATCATTCCTTGCAGCTGAAAAATTTGCTCTTGCTTGCCTTAGCCATCTTCGAGCTTCCATAGGGTTGCCAACAGATTTAAAAGATGGCGGCACAAAAAAACGACTGGAATGTGATGTTCCTCCATATCCGGCAAAATGCTCTTGAAACTGCTGTCTTTCAGATTTATGGCTTGTTGCTTCTTGGTTCCATGATGTGTAAAATCTTTGAAAAGAGAACTTTTCAGACTGAAAGCGGGTGGATGATGTAGGGTAGGTTCTTCTTGAGGTTCTGTCTGTGGCTTGTGCTTGCTTCTCCATCCTGCTGATCTCTGTCTGTAAGTGCTTAAAGACCTCCGTGGCAATATCAAGGTTTTCAGCATTTTTGTCTGGATGCCACTTAAGATACAACCTTCTAATTATCTTCTTTCTTTCAGTTTCTGGTAGTTTCCAAGCCTGCTCTATGACCAAAGTAAGTTCCTTCAAAATTTCAGGTAGAGCGTTTATCTTAATCTTTTTAGGAGATGCTTTTTTCGGAGGAGCTTTGTGATTTTCTTTGCCAGGAAAAATAGGTGGCACCATTTTGGGACCTAGAGGATGACTGTCTGATTGGCTTGTCGGTGTTACAGGTGTGTCGTCTCGAATGTGAGTGTTGTCATCTTGTCTGGAGAATTTGTATAGATCAAGAGAGCTAACAATTTTGTATTCACTATACCCAATATCAATTTGAAAATATTTACCAAGAAATCCTGGGTTATTATCCTCTTCTCTTTCTACTTCTTGAACAATTATGGCATATGTGTAAGTGGGCTGGTAGGACCCTAAAATGTCTCCTCCTTCAGAGTCAACTAAGTAGCCCACATATTCGCCAGGATAGAATACATTCAAGGGGTCCATTAACAGTAAATGGTGTATCTCAGCAGGTATTGGTGTCCCAGGAAGGGGTAGTTCAAGCTTTGATGGCTCGGTTGAGTCATACTTGACACCAAGATTGTCCAACTTTTCAGTAATCCTGTATATGTCATTGCAGCCTAGCATAGCAATTAGAAAGGATGTGTCTGAAATTAGATTGTCTGTTGCAGACTTGATGGTCATTGCTAAAGCAAGGAGAAAATTTATATCCTTGCTATCTGAATGCTGAATGTAAAGGTGAATCACTGATGTGCCATATCTTTTCAGAAAGGCCAGAGTTTCACTGCGGCTGTGTGGAATAGGACTGCAGCCTTTAACTCGCAATGTTGTCTGCAGCTTCTCAAAACATGACACCTTCAGGCCCTCACAAAGAGCTTTACAAAGTCGTATAGCTTTTTCCTCATTAACTATGTATGCATTGTCATTCTCATGCTTCATTATTCGTATTAAGCCGGTGATAAACTGCTCAGAGGAGAGTAACAGCTGTAGTCGACCCTGAAGCGAGCATAGTGCTCCGAACTGGCACATTTTTTGGGACTCTTCATCAAGTTGTTCTTCCAGGATACCGCTCAAAAGTCTGGGCCTTAATTTCTGTGGGAGCAACATAATAAGCTTAGTGTGAAAAGCATGATCTTTTCCTAGGTAGCACTGGCTCATATCAACAAGCATTTGGACTCCAACAATACCCTGGATTCTGCTTTTGTAATGTGGTGCATCATCAAATACTAAACTGTTTGACTTGGCAAGTCGACCATCATTACTAGGTAGGTAAAAGGTTAAATCTCTGAGGCTTTCTAGATCTTTTCGGACTTGCACAGGTTCATTCTGGAGGCTTTTAAAAAGTCCAGAAACAGCTCTTTTTACTGTTCTCATTTCATTTGGGTCAAGCTGCTTGCCTTCGGAGCTTCTGTATATACGACATAAAACTTCAACATATTGTTTTGTTGACACAACATCCTCAGTTCCCAGTACTTTAAACAGCTGATGGAAGGTGCCAAGTTCAAGTGGAAGTTTGTACAGATAGGGCTTAAAATCTGACTCGTTATCAAGATTTATCACAACTTCCTCTGGTTTCAGAAGTTTCCAGCCCTCTTCAACCATCACAAATGCAACCCCTCGTAACTGATAACGGAAATCACGTTTATCTGCATTAAGAAATTCATAAGTCCTTCTCAAAACTTTGTTCCTTGTCTTGACAGTGTCATCATCAATGTTTAAGATGTTGCAGATGTTTTTGCAGTTACTAATGACCTTGTCCAAAGGTGGCTCTAAATTGACATTTAACAAAGTTAAAACTTGTTCAAGTTGCTCTTGGCTTGCTAGTGTGCTCCCCACTTGTTCTTTAATGCTAGTTGGAGTGGCCTTCTCAGGTAGTATAGGACAAGATGTCCAAAGTAATTGCATGATATCTGTTTGCTTAAATTTTGGATTTACTTGGGAACCACTGAAACGAATTAGAGGAAGATTGCCGTTTGCTTGTTTGTGCTGAGGATGAAGGCGGACAAGTTCTGCTGGTGCACTCTCTGGAGACAGAAAGGATATCATTGACAGTTCTTTGAGGAATGTTCCCTCAAACAGATCTGTTCTCTCATCAAAAATGTGATTCAGGAGCACATCAACAATAGTCTGAATTTTGACCTTAGACCAGTTTTCTGTCTGTGCCTTGTTGCTTACTTCTCTTGCAAACTGTAGTACTTGTTGCTGAGACACAACATGTTTCAAGCCTATCTTGCGTAGAAATGTTATCCACAAAGGCAGTAATGAGGTTCCATTTTTTGGTTTTGATACTTGTTCAATTTTTCTGAAAAATTCAGAGGGGATGAAAGACTCTGGTGAAAGCATAATTTCAAATACTTTAACTGTATGATCAAAGAAGGCCTTGGCAGGTTTCAGTCTGCTTGTTGAGTCTTGAATGAATGATAGACTTTCCAACTTTTCATAGAGATGATCTTTAATGCAACATGGTTCATCCATTGCTAACAGCCTCTCTTTTAAATAGATAAGGTGATGGATTTTGGCTTCACGTGATAGAAGGTCAAATTTTGGAAGTAGGTGTTTAAGGTAAACTTCTAGATCATCAATTGGAATACACCCAAGAAATGTGTAGAGCTCTTTAAGCTGTGGATTGTCCATTAGAAAGGTTGATGATGTAGTGTGTGCCCACTTTTCCATGTCAATTGATGGAATGCTTTTGGTAAGGACATAACAAGCTCCAAAGTTTGCAATGCTGATATGCTGGCCACTGACAGCTTTGTAACATGGGAGCAATTTCAGACGTTGCACATCATCTGGGCCCAGATTAATCAAATTAGAGCTGAAGTACAACAACAATGCTTCAAAGTCTTTGTCAGTTAGGTTTCCTGTTTTGAAAGCTGACGTCTGGATCATGTACTCAAGAGCCTTAAGAAGGCTCGAGGGATTGTCTATATTTGCAGTGTACTGGGCTAAAAGTGGCAAGATGGGATTCTCTTTTGCACATATTTTGCTCACCGAGACCTGTAAGCATCCTGATTTCATCAGAGTATGGAAAACCTTTTCATTCTGTCCATTGGGGAAAATTGCAGCATACATGAGGCTGAAAGGTAACAGTGCCTCATATTCTGGTACAATTAACTTGCTGCTTGACACCATAAATTTCATAACAGGTAGTAGAGCCCAGTCTTTAAGAATGTCCACAACTGTCTCAAATTTTGATTTGGCTTCAGTCTGTTCCTCTTTGATGCCGATGTTCTCATTAATAAAGTGCCATGTACTTTTAAGCCATGAGTCACTTGCATAGTTGTCCCTCCATTTCACAGGTATCCTGGTTCTGTACTCCCGAGGTAGGACTGATGCCAATAATTCTCCAAAGCTGCTTATGTCAAAGACCTTTGCCACACCTGCTTTAAAAAGAATGTTGCTATATCTTGAGTACAGGGTATTAATGAACAGCTCTGACCTGGAGGGGGTGAGTTCATGATGGCTTGTTAGGAATTTGGGCCGTTTTGAGTCAAACACTTGCAAAATGTTGTCCATTGTTAAAAGCAATGGGAGACCATCTATTTTGATATCATCCTCCTCAATGTCTTTGAAGCAGTAGTCTACAAGCAATTTTAAACTGTGAAACAGCTTAAAGTTGGACTGTTGCAGTCGACAGGGTAGTTTACCGACTTGGCAAAATGTATCAGGGGAGGAAAAGGTCAGTAGGAAGTTTCGTACATCCTCTGGTGTCACATAGGCCACTGGAATACCTGCATCTGTCAAGCAGAGGTACAGGCTGGCGGTCTCATCACAATTGTGGATTAAATTGAAGCCTACATCCAGAAGCAAGGACTTCAGCCTATACACATTGTCTGCCACAGATTTTCTAGTGGAGATATTATACTCAGTGTTTTTCAGGTGCTGCAACTCATCTTGCAGCAAGTTGTCAAAAAATGCTCTGCCTTTAGTGGAAGTGGATGTGTTCACCCAAGAAATGTATATTGCTGAGTGTAAATCCGAGTTGTCCAAGTGTGGTGTCCGAACAACGGGGAGCAGTCTTTTTAAATCTGCATGAATGCAAAGATAAATTGCCTTCACTAAACAGTACCAATCTGGTTGAATGTCAAGTCTGTTTACAGGAAAGAAAAACAAGAACTTTTTTAACATGTCTTTGACCACATGGATTGATGATCCATTTAGAATTGTTACTGTAGGATCATGCCCAGGGAAGAGATGACGTTTCAGCTGAATAAGCAGCTCTACAAAAGCAGGAGCTATCAGTGCTGTCATTAGATTATTGTTCCAGTCACTCCTTACACCAACTCCATTGTCATCTCTCCACAGGTTTCTTCTGGCAGAGTCTAAGGCAAAGTGGCCATTCACATGAAAAGGTAAGCCTGTCTCTAGAGAAAGAGGGAGAAAGCAAAAGGCCCGATGAGCCTTTTTGTAGTTATGGCTAAGGCAGGCTGCCACACCACCTCGGGGAAAAAGCGTAATGTCCTCATTTTTGTGGGCTGACATGACACTCTTTGAAACCCTTTCTATTTCAGAGAACCCAGATCTGTTGCAGACTAGCCAGGTTGTAGAGTTTGAGTCAGAGTCTTCAATGACCATTGTATATGTAATTTGTTGCACAGGGATTTGGGTCAGCTGCTTTTTCTTTGTAACACTGTCCACCACACTGGCATGAAACTGCTTACGTTTCAATCGATCACCATCTGTGATTTTTGCAGTGACAGAATAATGTGTTATTAGTTTTCCTGTGCCAACTTCAATTTCACATATTGACATTTTTTCCATGTGGTTCAAAAACATAAGTAGTTCTGCGCCATCTGTTCGCAACTTGTCTATGAGATTCTGTATCATTCTCTCTGAAGCAGGTAATGAGCTGATCTCTGAAATTTTGGACATTTCTCCAGTGCGTATAGGAAAGCGAAACATGGTGCTGCGTTCCAGTTTAAAATGTTTTCCCAGATACAAGTTAAGAACATCTGAAAATTGTGACCTAAAGTCAGAATCCAAATCTCTGAACATTCTCCCAGGACTGACAGTTGTTGCCCCAGGAGCAAAAAGTGCATGTGGATCAAAAATACAAAGGATGTCATTATTTGAGATGAAAGATGGACAGTCAGTGATGTGATATACTGAGTTAAATCCAATACCATACTGGCCAGTTTTTCCAGGGTTTGCTTCTTTTGTACCTCTACCAAGATTCTGGATACCTCTGATATCATCTTCTGTGAATGGTTGATTGTTGTAGACACAGAGAGATGGGCCTTGCATGGGCACCCATTTGTCATCAAATATCCTGTCAGTTGGATGGGTTCTGGGATCAAACACAAAGCATATCTCTGTTGCTTTGGCATCATCTGCATTTTGAAGCAATTCTTTCAGCATTTCCTTCTCTGATGGATAAGCATTAAGGATGCTCTTTATTCTGCTTGTAAGTTTCTCCTTTTGTCCAAACTCACTTCCAAGAGTTGTAAAACAGACGTTGGAAGCATACCTTTCCAAAGCTTTGTGACGTTTTGGAACTGCACCTAATTTTACAGCCACCTCTCTGGGGATATCTCCATGGCAATATTTTACAGTTGTATCTCGGACCTTAATCCAAGGACAGTCATTGTAGCACAGTAACTTGGCTGGCTGTAAAGTAAGATTGGTATCAGGCAAAAGTATATGTCCGTAGTTACTCTGGCAGAACTCTTGATTTTTATCTCTAATTAGGCTCCAAATTCCTTCACTAATTATTCTCCGACAAAGTTGAAAGCTGTCCTCAGAAAGAGATCTTCCACATTCATTTTGAATATGTTCTAAAACTGTCAAGAAATTTTCAACAGTAAAATGTGGCTGAACCCCAACATTTTCAAAGAGCTCTCGACAACTGTTTCTGTACTTGTTAGGAAGTTGATATAGATAGGGAGCAGCATCAAAATTCAGGTAAAAAGCCACTTTTGATGGATTCACATATGTGTTTTCCACTAGAATAGAGCAGAATGATTGAAGTTCATCCCTTATTTCCTCCTTTGCCGATTTGGACTGCATCATTTCTTCATATAGGTATTTGTAGCAAGCATTTGTAATGTTCTCCTGATACAGAGTAACACCATCAAATGATTTTGAGAGTTCGTTGAGTTGACTGATGACTAACTTAACAGATGGCTTTTTTATGAGTCCAAGAAAGTCTTTTACAGCCAAGGAGATGGGACCACACCCTCTGAAAGATGGAGAGTTCTCATTAAGGATTGGCTTCATCAAGCACACAGTATCCTGATGGTCTGTTGTAAAAAGGTCTTTCGTAGAAAACATTGTTGATTGCTTGAAATTATTCCCATACCAAGGCAGTGAAAATCCAGCAGGCTTTGTCAGAAATGGAAGGAAATTAATAGCTTGTAATTTTTCGACAAATTCATCTGCTCTTGGGTCTCTCATTTTGAGTTTTTCATCAATTAAAGTAAGCAGTATGCTGCTCCTGTGGCATGCAGCTATGTGGTCAGCTTCGTTCAGAGCCATAACTGATTCAGCTCGTTCAGTCATGTCTTCCCATGCAAGATCATCCTTTACCATTCCCAGCTGTACTAACTTTACTAAGCAAACTGGATTCAAATAGTCTTTCAAACTGCCTTCTGGGAACCGTCCATCCTTACTAGTGTACAATTTAGCAACTCTTCCTTCTGGATGAATCAGTCGTGATGGCAAAACAAGGCACTGTGAGGGTCCTGAGCATGGAATACAAGGAGTCTCTCTAAGTATAGCGGCAAAGTCATCCACCTTTTCATTTAGGACATAATGCATCAAGGGATCACGAAGTTCTCTGTCAATGTCTTGTATATGGGGGAAAAATACATCAGAGAAAAATTGTTTCTCTGTCAAGGTGTTCTCCATCAGCTTCCCCTTACAGCCAGCATCATCAAAACCTTCCTTGACCCAGTCTGGCAACTCAACAGCACATAGATTTTGTGAGCCACACATCTTCAGGTATTTCATAAATATTTTGAAGGCAGCTGGCCCAACATCAGTTTTGCTAAGTAATGAGTCATCCAGGAAACGGACATACTTGATTGACACCCATGACTTTCCATTTGAGAAGAATTTTGCATTGTCATCATCATTACCTTTGGCAATTTCCTGGTACACCCCTTGGCAAATCAAATTAAAGTCATCATGCACAATTCCAGGGTCAGGCCAAGCTGCATAATAGCTGTAGTTTAGGAGTTCCCCATTTTCGGACATGGTTCGCAGCATATTTAATGCACCCAAATATGCCTGGACAATCACATGTCTCATAAAAAGAGAGTTCCACTGTCCTTTTGTATCAGTTTTCCAAATCTCTTTCCGGTTCGATGTAACTGCAAAGCACCCATTTATGTGCACAGGCAGTCCAGTTTTTATTCTGAGAGGGAGATAACAGAACACTTCTCCGATTGGGTTTGCATTCATCTTCATTGTCCATTTTCGGTTATCTTCCTCAGAAAGCAGAACTGCTATACTCCCACATGGCACCAGTCCAAGTCGCTTTCCACTTTCACTCAGAGAGAACTTTAAAGCTTCTGTAGCATCCATACATGAAGAGATTAGCCAGTTTGTGTTTTCCACACCCTTTTGAGGCATTTCATCACTAAGTCTCTTGGGTGTTGAGCCTTTATTTGCCATCTCGAAATATGAGGATGGATCCTCTTCAGAACCTCTGAAAAGGGGCGACTGTAGATCGAGAATACGTCGAAACACATTGTGAAATTCCTCCACAACAATTCTTATAATGCATCCAGACTTTGGAATATCAGATGGCACTTTGTTGGTGGTTGCAACTTTTTTCATCACTTTGGCTGCAGACTTCAGAATACTAAGGGGACCAAATGTCGCCTTAGAAGACCAGACACTCTTGTTTATTGTCACTACGTCTTGTGCTGCAGCAGGATTTGGCTCCTCAGATTTTAAGTACTTCAGGACCATTGTGCCAACATGCTGTGTGAACAGGATCAGCCGGTGGCCACAGATGCTAAATTCGTCAACTAGCGAGTATATGTCAGTGGTATTGTAATAGACACTGCTAATTTCACTTAATGCTGCTTCATGCTCTGTGCGGAAAGGGAGCCTGAACAGTGTTCCATCATATTTGTAGGGGGACTCCTGGGACAAAGGAAGCTGACAGTTAAAGACGTTAATAAAAGGTTTAAACTGATTTGGAAACTTCCTCAGTCTTTTCTGCTGTTTACTCCAGTTGATTTTGATGCCTGGGTTTGATTTATCTCTGATATGTTTGCTAATGTGATTAATGTTTGGATCAAACATGATCATAAATTCTCTACTGATAATTATAGGCATGTCCGTCACATGGTAAACAGAGTTAAATCCTAGCCCAAATTTCCCTACTTTGTCTGCTTCACATCTTTTTATGGATCCACCAAGTCTTGTGATATTAAGAAAGTCTGTGTCCGAAAAAACAGAATTGTTGAATGACCATAAAGCAGGACCATGACAGACAATCATTCCTGGGTCCAGCAAGTTTTCTCGTATATCAACATTTTTTCTCATGTCAATCATGAAACTGCATTCAGTAGCACTTGCATCATCAGCATTTTGTAGGAGCTCTTTGAAGATATCTGAAACTGATGGGTATTCCTCAAGAATATTTTTTATTCTCACTGTTAGGGGTTCCCTCTGACCTGACTGTTCAAAGCCAAGGTTCTCTGGATTTATGAGTCTTGTGCTCAGACATGGAACCCGTAACCACTCTGCAGTTTTCATAGGAATGTCATCATGTATGAGGATAATGGGTTCTGATGTGTCTTCAAGTAGGTCATTCAAATCATCCACCTTAATGTCACAGTAGGTGCATTCAAAAATTGGTTTCATAATCAATTTGCTTAGATCTTTTGAACAAAAAATGGGCACTTGCATGTCAGTATCAATTGATATCTGATTGTTGTATAGCCATCGTAATATATTTGTCAAAAGCAGAAGATTATGTTTGCTTTCCTCAGTAATCATTTCCTGTTCACTTCTGTTCTTAATTGTTTTAACCACATCAAATACATGGTCTGGGAGTACTTCCTCAACAGAACCACATGATTTAAAAAGTTTGTTAAACTTTGCAATTGTCTTTGGCAGTGAGTACAGGAAAGGCTGCAGATCAAGGTCTGGTATAGGCTTGAGAACAATAGTGCCAGGAGCTGCAAAGTTTTTTCCTGTCCAAACCCAGTCAAACTGCAGAGACTTAAATGTTTCACTTGCATTCTCTAAGTGAGCTTGCATGAAGTCATAAATCTCAAAAAGCATCTGCTGAAACTGATACCAGTCTTCTGTGGTAAATACTTGGGATCTGTGCCAGTCATTTACAGCTTTCAAATGCTGAAGAACTTTGTCAATTTGGGGCTCCATTGATAACTTTAGTGCTTTTCTCATGCCAGCAGAGGTCCGTTCCACCAGAGATACTGAAGAACCGACAAGCACTGCATGAGATATAATGCACATTTCAGAGAGAGAGGAAATATTGCAAGTGTCTCCTTTCCAGGCAAGAGACTGTGGATAATTTAATGGTCTGTCCTTACAGACAGGCACCCATTTTATTTTCTGGAGGGATGTCTGAATGTCTGATGACTTAACTAATTTTGTTTGTTTGTTCAGGATAGTGAGAAGAGTTTTCGCCTTTTTCAGAACCAACTCCCAATCTGGCTTGGCACTCGCTTGTAACTCCTCAATTTTTTGAGCAATCTGAAGAACATCTTTCTCAGTAAGCTGAACCTCATTCTTGAGCCCTAATTGTCTCAGAGAATAAAGAATATCAGGGGATGATGTGTACGTATTTGGTGGAAATCTTGTTTTTTCTTCCATATAAAACAGATTCTGCAGGATCTCCAACTCAGGATCAAAAAAGTCTGTAGCTGCAAGAGGCTTTCCAGATAAGGTACTGATGAACTTTAGAGGAGAAAGCCAAGTGATAACTGCTTTGTTTTCATTCTTAAGAAATGACAAATGAGTAAGGGTCCAAAGCATGATAATGGATATTTCTTCTTTGGTGTAAAAGCCTTTTTCAATATCCTGAACAATCACCTTCAGACATTCAGTGCTTGTAATCTGTTCCACATTTAACATGCTGATAATCCGAATTGTTGCTTCATCACTACAGTCAACTACATTAATAGATAATTTTACATCTGGAGGATATTTAGCAGTATGGTGCAGTGCTCTGGCTCCTTTTAAACCAGTATAGAAGGGGGATTCTTTCTCTGAATATTGCCCAACTTTTAGAAAAATAGGAAGGTCCTGAAGTATACGTCTCTCCTTTTCAGTGACATCTGTAAGACCAGCTAAAAAGCTTCTGAGGACATCTTTTTGTTTTACAGAAAGGGATGAGACTTGACTTGCCAGTCTCTGAGATGAAGTCTTGTCCATGATTTGGAGTAAAGTGCTTGGGGATAATGGATGGATGTAATTTTTCAGAAGTGGGTGTTGCAAGCATGGATCCAAGCTTTTTAAGACAACTCCTCCAATTTTCTTTATGACTTCAGGAAGGATCTCAGAGAGAGGACCTTCTTCTTCATTCATAATAATAATGGAAGAGGGAGTCTTCAAGCGCAGGAGCTCAAAAGTGTCAATATTGTCATCTAGTGGCACATTTGGTATTAAAGGCATGTCTTCAAAGGTACTGAGGTTTTCTGCAAAATTAATGTAGAGATGTTTCCAAACCACTCTGAGCCAAGATATTGAGGGGTGCTTTCTTTCCTGATCACCAGGGTACCACTGCACAGAAAAGTCTCTAGAGGTCCAGGTTGTGGTAAGAATTTCTTTAAGAAGCCGTGCTGATCTTTCTGGAGTTAAAACTTGGACCTGAGTGCATGGTCTTCCTAGAAAATAAAATAAGCAGATAAATTAAGTATATTGTATAAAAAATTTTAAAAAATTGCACAGTGAACTATACTACTATGCATTCTGGTGCGATTTCTATTGTGGGTTAGTATTGCACGTGTCTGGTTGTCCACATGAACTTAGGTATAAACATCCACATAAACTTCTGCCAGTTAGTCCCATGTTGCATTTTAATGCCTCTGTGTTTTATAGAGAGACATAAGCGTGAACATGTGACTACAAAGCTTCATAGATACGCTTTAATGCAATATGACATTCTACTTTTCACTAGTATTAAAAGTATCTCCAATTCAAGCCACAATAGGAATTATGTTGATCCATATTGACACAATAACCTTCTTGTATTCTCGCATTAATGAGTCTTGGATATATGCTATTTTGGACATATCACAACACAGATGACTAGGCAGAACAATTCAGAACAATCTTTTTTTTTACATTTGACTTGCATATAACTAGTATACATTTAGTATAATATTAACAACAACATGCTCATTTTGGGAGGAGGGGTTTGTTCCAAATGTTTTGTCTGTTCAATGTAAAAACATTTTAAGTACACTTCACAAAATGCTGAAACAAAACATGCAACACTTGTGGATATTGGTAGCATCGGAAGGGCACATCCACAATGTAACACCAAGTACAAAGAGAAATTTCACAAATAACTTTCCATGCTGTAAATATTTAGCACTCTCAACACTCCTTTTCTTTACCTTTTGCCATGCATAACGATACTGGTATTGTATGGCTTTGATTGGTTAGTTTTTCTATACTACCCTAACACATGACCATTAAATAATTTAAGGACAAATTAGATTACCATAAATGGAGCTACAAATGTGAGTATTTAAAACTGCAATTTGTCATCTCCATACAACTGACATAACACACAGTACTTACCCGAACAACCCCATAAGTACTGCTGAGCTGGAAATTACATTCATAAGCAGGATCAAGATGAAAAAACAATAAATTTTGAGTTATTACTAAGTATTGTAAATAAAATAGCTTGAAACATAATAGGACATACTGTATAAGCTATGTGGCTGAGCCCATCACATCCTGCCATGTTATATGCATCATGCCCATGTCAACAGCAACGAAAGAACCACAACACTACAGGACTAAATTCAATTCATTGCTAGATGTGTTTAGAACCATAAATAAAAAATAACAGGAAACATAAGGTACTGTGTTTGGCATGTACAAGCACATCATGGCATATAGCAAATTATTTCTTTAAACCTAGACATAGAATGCGGCTGCATCTTAAACCCTATACGGTATATATTATTTCTTTTCTGATACACTTTTTGTATCGGGTATGATCTTAACACTGCTGAAAAAAAACAAAGTGCATTTATCATTTGTGCATTTACCTCTGCTTTTGGCTGCTTCTTTTAGGCAATTCATGACTTGTGGGGAAATGCTTTCCAGTATGAACCTTCCCTCCAGACCTGGGTAAAGAGACCTGTTGAGGAAATAAAGTGTATTAGTTAAGTAAACTTTATGCTAGAATTTAAATTAATTATATTAATATTTACAAGTGTATACATTGAACCCCAGCAAATTCACGTTTCAGGATTTGCGGGCCATGTGGAACATGGGTACAGTGATTCGAGCTGTGGTAGTGGTGTAGTAATGTAGCTGAGATCTCTAAAGTGCTTTTAGCTGAAAATAAAACCAACGTGTTGAGGGCTGTTATTTCAGAGAAGACTCTGTTTTACCATGAAGAAGCTGTTTTCATGAACACGGGGCTTGAGAGCCGGGGGACGTTCCAACAGCACACAGTTCCAATGCCTCTCAATACTTAACACAACTATTTCAAGTGTCCCTACAAAGTGACCTTCTGAGTAAACAAAGCCAGTTTCTAAGCCTTAACTACCACCTCTGCCCCAAATCAGCCATGCTGATTGGTTGTTAAGACAGCTGCCACTCCTAATCACTGTGATTGGTTCACTGCTTTCCAGCCATTATGTGTGTTCATAACTATGTCAATTAAATCCATTCGTATTGCTAACACAGGAAGTAGCATCATTAGCCAGTAGGCTAAAACATTTTTCTACAGTGACTTAAGCTTGATCTAACAGAAACTCAATATCTCTACACAGTACGCAATTTGGGATGGAGTAGTGTTGCAGCTAAATTTGTTAAGGGCCAAGGATGATTTATTTTAATGGCATTCATTTTCATTGCTTATTCTTAGCATTTGTATTAAAATTGAATGGGTGCTCAGGTGGTGTAGCAATAAATGACTCTAGCCCAGTACCAGTGGAATCCTGAGTTGGAACCCGGTCAGTCATCTACACACAGACATGACTATATCTTGGGGAAGGGTGTCTGAGACACTGCTATTACCTGCCATATTAATCATTCAAAACATTATTTACAATCCTACCTTGGATACTCGTCAGAAGCAATGTACACGGCATCTTTCTCACTCACAGAAGAAGAAAACGCTACGAAAGTTTCATTCTGCAAAGGCAGCAACTCCAGTCCAATAAGGTCACTGTAACATGCATCACTGAGAACAAACTCAAGTAAAAGCAGTTTTTCATCAGGGGTCCCCGTATGCTTAGCCTTCCTTAGTGTCTGTCGTACAAAAGCAGGAGTCACCTTTTTTAGACTGTCCGGTTTGGTCAAAAATGTTGTCAGTACTGTAGACGTCGTAGCTGGCACTTTGGCCACTGTCATCCCTGAGTTCTGAAGGTATTTGATTACCGATTCTATGCTGTCCATTTTGTAGTCTAGATCTAAGAATACTGCATCGTCTACTTTGACCCAAGAGCTGTTGAGTGAGTAGATGACAGGCTCCTGGAGCAGGTCATGGAACAGGGGCTCAAGAATGGGTCTCCAGTATGAACGCATCTTGTTGGGATCAGGCCAGGCTTCATAAATGTCTCTAGGAGAAAGTGAGAATTCTTGGTCTTTCTTGGTTTGAACATGTCTGATCGCCTCCATGATGAGCATGTAGTAAGCCCTCGGTATAATCGTCACAATGAGAAGTTCATTCCAAAGGGCAGCAGGGTCCCTCCATTGGTCTACTTCCCGCCATTTGATGCTCCTGCGGTTGTCAGTTAGACCAAAAAAGCCACTGACATGCACTGGAAAGCCGGTCACACTCTCTTCTCCAGGGGGAAGTGGCAGGAAGCAGAATGACCGCCCCAAGAAGCTGGAAGTTGCTCCATCGTCCACATCAAGAGCATTGAATGGCAAAGCTATGCCAATAATTGGTATGAACTTTAGGTCATCTGCAAGGGAGTCTAGTTCAGTACATATGCCACGACCTCCGACAGCATTACAAACCAGCCAAGAGGTCTTCTGGCTTTCCTTTGCAGTTTTATCCTGCACCTCAATGGTGACCTGGTGTGTAGTACAAGTGATTGAATTCACCGGTACGCCATTATTGTAGCTGTCAATGGCCAAGCTTAAAGTTTTTAGTGAGTTGGGTCGTTCAAGCTGGTCTTTAGTGTTTGCACCCGCTGTGACCTGGAAGAGCATCCGTTCAGTGCCATCTGTTTCGCGCACATGCAGAGAGACCGTTTGTACACTCTTTAAAAAGAGCAGCACTGTATCAGCATCGGCTTTGAAGGACTCAAAGAGCTCGAGAATTTTCTCCTTATTATAAACATGGTTGCTCAGCTGAGAAGGCTTAACACGGAGCGGAAAACGAAAAAGCGTTCCAGGAAAATATCCATCTCTAACAGTTTTCTCTGAGTTGCCAAAAATACCGAAATATGGAGAAAACTGGTCATTCAGCTCAGTTATTTCTTTTATGTCTGACTTCAGGTTCCAGCATTGTCCAGATTCATGTACTCCAAACAACGTCTGATGTGGGTCCAGCATCCCGATTTGATCCCCACTGAATATACTTGGGACATCTGAAAGAAAATCATATAAGATGGTCATATTAGATTAGGAAAAAAATGTGTATCGCCTACTTTTTTATTTATATATATTTACTTTTTTACCTATAATCTCATTTATATTACACTAAATTTTTTAAATCTCTTTTAATGCCCTAAATATTAGCGATAGAGAAATAGGAAAACCATTAAAAAAAACTACCCATAATCAATAAAAAAAAAAAACAAGAACACATACAACCTTTTACCCAACTGCGAATCATGCATATAATCCGTTGTGAAAATTTACCCCATCATCTTTTGAAATCCCGATCACACAAAAGATTCAGAATATAACTTATGGAATTTAGTCCTGTGTCTTTATGTTGGTCCTGTGATATTTCTATCAAAACTACACTCACAAAAAGTTGATATCAGACTTAATCCCAAAGTTACCTGTTATGTGGTAAACGGAGTTGAATCCAATACCAAATCTGCCAACTTTTAAAGGGTCCTCTCTTTTCCTACTTCTTGCAATCTCTTGAATTCCATTCCAGTCTTCTTTTGTGAAGACTGCATCATTGAACACATAAAGAGCAGCTCCTGACAAAAAATACCATATTAAAAAGTTTTAGTGGTTAAAAATGTACTGCTTGCATATCCTTCCATTGGCTATGTATAATGAAAAAATATACAAATATTTTGTATGTTTATTTACACAATAATTGGTTTGAGCAGCTGGAATGTATGAGTGCTATAAATTAGTCTGAACTGTGTTAAGAAGCTGCATCTGTCTACCTGGGGCAGTAATAATCCCTGAGTAACACAGGTTCGGGTACACACATGCATCTTCACTGAATGAGTAATACGGATGAGTGATACTGAGAAAGATATTTGGCTTTCAGTCTAAATTTTGTGTGTGGACTATAGACTGAGCTTGTTGTAGCAGAATAAGGATAGCTTTGTTTAATTTACTTTTAAAGGAGTTGTCAACCTTTTCAGAGTTGTGAAAACTACCACCACAGCCACCAAAATAAGATTAGTAAGATTAGAAAGTAAACAAACTATCTCAGATATTTTAAATCACAAGACATTACCTTGATACTTGGCCATTTCAGGTGACCATAGTGACTCCACTCCATATTCATTCTCATCATACATAAATTTAACCTGGGTTGCTCCTGCATCTTCTGCATTCTGAATCAGCTCCTACAAGAAAACAATTATTAAATAATAAGTACGATATTAAGTACATGAAGTACATCTGTTTAATAAAGATGATTGATTTATAAACATTTATTACTGATTTCTGAAAAATGCTCCAACATTTTCTTGTTGAATGTACAATGGCGGTAGGGACAACCTCAGCTTCAATAAACACTAAAAATCTGTGATGTAAGCAGGCAATTCCTTTGTCCTTTGTTACACTAAACAATTACATGTGTATAGTAGGCAACCCTAATAAAGATCTTTTTACTGTTGCAAACAAATAACAATGGAGTCGAGTTTTGTTTTTAATGCTCAGTTGGGAAAATGTACATTTATTCAAGCTTTGTTATAATGTCCGGTCATCATGGAGCAAACTACAAATATCACATTTTTCAGTACACCTGAGGCACAGTTATGTTAACTTCAGACATATTATCCAAGAATCCATGATTAAATCACATTTTCTTCAAATAAAATAATAAATTAAGAACAATTGCTTTAATAATATAGTATGTTTTCTGGTAATGACCTCTTGTTTGTAATCCAGCCTATTTCTTTCCATGTTCCTTCAAAAGTTGTTAACAAGGTGAATAAAAAGTAATGTGTGCAGATCTGCAGATCTCATAAATCTCCCAACTAGAGCCCTTTTGAATTCTCACACTCATCAGAGTGTAACATATTTTTGGACAGAACTCGAAATGCATGTGCAATTGTAATCACAGGACTTACTTTTAATATCTGCCCACCCTCTGGGTAGCGCCGCAAAATGTCTTTTAGAAACTCTACTAATGGTGGAGTAGTCTGCCCAAATCTCCCTGAAAAAGAGCATTTGAGAGAAATGCAGGCATATTGCATGGCTCCTGTACACATTTTATATCATGGGCACATTTCAAATAATTTGTATCCTATCCGTATATAGTAAATACATTACCTCCACCTCGCAGTCCTCGCCCGTGCAGTGTCATGAATACTTCTGTACTTTCTAGTGGTACCAGGGTGCCAATCTTAACTCTATCATTAATCTAAAAACACAACACAGCGTGGTTTAATATCAGTATGTCAATAGTAACACCAATGCTAATAATTATATTAAAATTTTACCAATCTGCATGTATTTTCTTTAGTACCAACAATTGACATAGAAAGCTGATTGTTGTTCAAGTACATTGATTAGGCCACTTGAAAGTCTACAATTATTTTATTTTAAGCCATTTTGAGGTAACTTGCTTTAGCTAATTGTCCAGTTGCATGACCCATTCATGATTAAGCTTCAGATCACAGACATTCTTCTTATACCTTTCAAATTAAAAGGGGGGATTTAATTGTATGTCCATTATACCATGTTGCCACAACCCTTTGCAGCATAGCATTTCAATGCTGTCACCACTCTGCTGGATGTCGAATGTCGAATGCTGTGTTACATTTATGGATGTTAAATTCCTTAGTGTATCTAGTATCATTAAACCCAGTTATCAACTATGGTTTTTAATTAGCCACACAGAGGGAAAATCGAAGAAGAAAAAGGCACATGTGCACAGTTTTGCTCAAAATATTGCAATGCACACAACATTATGGGTGACATACAAGAGTTCAAAAGAGGACAAATTGT
>JAYDZG010000021.1:5614064-5624178 GCA_034509265.1 Microcambeva bendego
ATCAGACTTCTCAAGCAATGTCTTTACGGATCTGATTTTGTCCAGGGGCTAAGTTACAGACTTCAAATGACCTACCCTGACCTGATGCTTATATAGAATTATATTTTATGTAATTGACTTTTTCCACCTAATATGAATTATTCTGGCAAAAAAATACTGCTAATTTTTATTAATTCTGCACTAAAACATTTAATAATGCAGCAGCTGATCTAAAAGTAATTGCTAACCTACATATATGTACCTTATTTGTACCTTGTAATTATTTGCGTTTTTTATTATATTATCTTAATATTAAGAGGAGACATTTATATAGGTTCAAGTTTAACCAACACCAAGTGAATACTACAAGTGAAACTATGTTGAATGTCATGTCAGCTTGAATGTTATATGTTTTAATTTGTAATTGACAGGTCAAGTTGTAAAAATGCATAGTGTATTATGTATTTGGAAGAAATTGTAGTACTGGTATGCAGACTTTGGTCATCTTGTTTGTTTGATCTGTAAAGTGTTATATGAAGTGGTATATTAATTTTCACAGCAAGAAGCTCCTGGGTTCGATTCTCAGGCGATGTGGTCCGGGTTCTGTGTGGAGTTTGCATGTTCTTCCCGTGTCCGCGTGGGTTTCCTCTGGGAGGTCCGGTTTCCTCCCACAGTTTAAAAGCATGCAGCAAGGTTAATTAGAGACAATGAACTGTCCTATGGGTTCCAGGTTGCATAAGCCAGTGCATTGTAGTTTCTTTCAATTTGGAAAAATAGAAGGGCTTTCTCCCTAAAACTTTCAAATCAATAATTCTGCTTCGACCCCTTACAGGGGGCAGCGAAATCAAGAAAAAAGATTGCTTTAGATGCTGGTTCGACTTGCTGTAGTCTAGATGTTCAGGATAGGGGAATAACTATTAAATCAGCTGGAACGTCTGAGATGCAAGCTGAACTAGCCTCAACCAGCCAAGACCAGCAAACGCTCTTGCAGTATTTTCTTTTTTCAGACTTGTGCATGAATTTGTAAACCAGTAGCTTCGTCACGTGCACGCGCATTGACCCAGCCAATCGTAGCACGCACAATCACGTCACACCGCTCACACACACGCGCACGCTCTCATGAACGAACTGAGGCGCGCGCCGAGATGACCGCAATAGACAGAGCTCTGGCATCACACAGCGAACAAACTTCAGCAGGATTAGAACAGTTTGTATGGATCTCGTTTTTCCTTTCTTCAAACTTCAGCCACGACCTGCACCATTCTATGCACTGCACACGTGAAATAAACTCCCCGGACTTTTGCTTCGAGCTTTGATGTTCGTGCTGATCAGAGATCAGATTACAGAAGCCTGATCTCCGGGACGGTGGCTTTGATCTCAACCCCGAGCTCGTGCTCACAGAGAAGAGGCGTGCGGAGAAACAAACGAGGACGGACCCTCGCGGACTGAAGACCACTACTCATAAAAAGAAATCATGGACTTTGTTAATCACTGAGGGTAAGCCTAGAGCTCATTCGTTACATAGTGTTTAAATATCAAAAATAATAAATAATAAATTCAGCTTCGTATTTAAATCTATTCAAAGGATCATTTAAAATGGTCTTATACTGTTCTCTGCACATTTACAATACACATGTTACTGCATGTTTATATTACACATTGTTGTCTCTTATTGCACCAGTACTTCAGTTCAGAAATAAGTCTATAAATATATTTAGAAACAATGAAATGTAAAAATCTTCTTACTTGATCTAGTTTTAACAATAGCTTACATCTCATGAAATACTTTATCTTGGCCGCATCAATTGTTAGTAGTCCAGAGCTGAGAAGTAAACTATTTTCTTTTTCTGGAGATAAGGTAAATAGCACAAGGCCTTTTCTTTTTGTACTGTTCTATTAGTACAGTAGAGTTTTTCAATGAAACAAATGAAAGTCAAGTTTATTTATGAAGAAACAGATGCAGGCCTATTCCAAGTGCATTAAGCTCAGCCCTCCCTTAAGAAGTAAGGCAAACATTTAGCCTCACTACCAAAGTCAGTCATTCTCAACAGTCACATTACCCCTCTCTTATTTCAATTGCTGCTGGGGTACCAACTGTCCTTTTAACTGCTGGAGGTGATGTTCCGGGATAAAGGAAGAGAGTTGCATGGAAGAAGCGTATGCAGTACATTATACTCCCCAACAGTGTGGCAGGAAGTCTTGTGGTCTGATAAGATAAAAGTGTTTTTTTTTGCTTCAGTTTAAAGTAGAGTCTGTGGTTTTACTCAGACAAGTTACAATTCAGCATGGTAACACCGTGTCCTTTGTAAAAGATGCTTGTAATATGTAGTGATGTGTAGATATACTGTAGTAGACACATATAATAATAATAATAAAAAAATGACATTAATCATATTTATACTGTAAACAATCCAAGTGACATAATTCCAAAAGGTTTTTAGGCAAAGTGATAGCACTGCACATTACCAAAACACTATCATACTTACAGTGAAGCATTGTCGATGCAGCATTATGGTTTAGAATTGTAACAGGGACTTTAGTGATGTGTGGTGAAAATTATAAGCAGTTTCAAATATCAGTCAATTTTGACATAAGCTCAATGTAAAAAAAAAAAAACGGTGGAGTGTAGGGTGAATTTCTTTTAAGAACACAAATGGCTTCACCAGAAGAGAATCACTGCAGCGTGACTTGGAAATTGCGTTTTTAAATACATGTAATGTTTCATCTTGGTCTGTTCATTCTACATCACAAAGACATGGTGTTGTAAGAAGGGTGTGTAGACTTTTTATATTCACTGTATGGATTTGGATGTTTGCTGAAGTTTGGTGTCTTCTCTTCATAGATTATGAAGAAAGTCTTCAGCATGGCTGCAGTATCCTGGCCTATGTGGTTTTCTTTCCTGAAGATAATTTTCCTGCACACTTTACTGGTATGTTTCAGCATAGAAAATAATAAAAGAAAATTGAAAGGTGAAAAATCTGCTAAAAAAACAAAGAGTATTGATTTGCAAAATCATCTTAAATGGTAGTAAATTAAAAGATGTTTAAAATAACAATGTATACAATGTTTTTATGTGAATTTACTAAATGTGACATCTGAAACAAAATATGTTCTTTACTACACTGTCTTGTAATAACTGATCAGTTTCACCTGGGCAGCCATCAGCTGCGCTTTTGTTGTCATATTTTGAACATTTTTAAGCAATTGGAAAATGCATCACTTGTAAGCTATGCTGGACAAGAACTGGAAAACAAATTTCTTTAGCAAACATTTTTGTGCAGTCATTGCTGCTCTGCAGTTGTAGAAGGTAATTCTATGTTTTATATTTGGTTTTCAACAACACAAAGTCCATAATTTCCATAAACAATAGTTAAAATCAATTTCCACTGCACATCTACAACTGGGTAACTGAATACTCAAACATATAGTAATTATGGTTTGCATTAAAAGTAAATGTGAAGATTTTTTTTTTTTTTTACAAATCCCTGTTTTCTGTTTTTCTTTGCATATGACGTACTGCCCCAACATTTATTAAATTGTGATTTCTAAATTAGACATATCATGTCTTTTCTAATTTCTGTTGAAAACCTAACCACAATAAATCATGATTTTACATCCCTCTCAGATTTCTATTATGGCTGAGGAGAGAAGAGAATGCAGAGAGCAAGAATATAAGGACAAGTTTGGAAACTGCATCGCTTGTAAACAGTGTGCTGCTGGACAAGAACTATCAAAGGTTTGACATGTTTCTCTGATTTAATTATACACTTAGATTCAGAGTCTGGACGTATCATATAGTAATTTGTTTGAATTGAATTTAACTTAATTATAGTCATAACAAGTATGTTTACACATATTTATTTTGATTATGTGATGTAGTTTTGAGACATCTCATAGCCCTTAACTGTTTAACACCAAAGCAGACTATAAATGCACAATACATTGCTTTCTAATTATTAAACACTTTTCAAATTAGAGGAAGTCATTACGGAAGAGTTAATGCATGGTCCTGAAACAAACACAGCAGAATGGTTGGTAGAGGAGAACTTGGTAAATTCCTCATTAACATCTCAAAGTTTCTCAAAGGCTTATGAAAGTGTAGTGTATCAAACATTCTCTTAGAAAAGCACAGCTTTAGTGTTTGCGCATAGAGATCCAGAGGTTCCAGTGTTTTAAATAGCTTGTCCAAGTCAATAATTTATTGCTTCCTTCTTAAAGAGAAAGAGGATAAAACATTCTCCTTGTGGTGTTGGCCACACTTGAAACGGTTACACTCAAATCTGAGCCTAAACTGATTCAGTAATTTTGTCTTCTTTTATAAATGTTATTTTTCATGTTGTCAATTGTACATTAAAAAGTATGAACTAAACCCCCTCTTGCAGTAGAGAGGGAATCAAGGTTGCCTAGTTGAAATACAACCTTTTTGTTAACCTATGGTTTAATTGATGAAATTTATTTATTCAGTTTCATTAAAATTCTAGTCAAGATTATGTAATATAAAGTATGAAACTACTCACTGACAGTGACTATTGGAAGAAAATGCACCCAGGTCCCATCAAGGGCATTGTACTTCCCAATTAATTTACATACTTATTCCTAAATTAAACAATAAATAAAGAGGGAGGACACTGAATAACCCAGAGGAAACCTAAGCAGATATAAGGTGTATCATCAAAATTTTAACACTGACTGAAAGCGAATGAGTGAATTCAGGTCCCTAGAATCTGTATTGATTATAATCTGTGTGTAAAGTGTTCTAATTTTGGCAGGTGGCCTTTTTAAGCTTTTGATCTGTTAATACTTGGATTTGTAATTTAGGAAATACTTTAGATTTAAGATGTTTTCTAATTTAAAATAATGTTAGAAGTTTCTTATTTAATCCACTGAAGGATAGCAAAACACATATGCTCTTACACATTCATTAAGCACTCTCTATGAGTATTTTTTTTATACAATGTAATGAACTTGTTCCCCTTCAGTTATAACATTCACTTCTCTGGGGTGGATTTCAAGATACTTTTGTGTTTTTTTCTCTGAAATATGTTTAGTTAGACACTGAAGGACGTTCCAGATCATCTTCAGTTCTGTGGAGATCAATGGAGTCATGTATTTTGACCTTTTAGACTTTGTTTTGTGTGTAAGGGCATGATCATGCTGGAACAGGAAAGGGACATTCCCAAACAGTTGCCACAAAGCTGGAGTCATGTAATTGATTCCACATATACCTCTAGCAATGGGTGTGCCTGCAACACTTGAACTCATAATTAGAGGGGGTGTCCAAATACTTTAGCTGTAAATACAAAGTGTTCATAAACAGTCCCATAACGTTTCAAAGGTTTTCACGCCTGATGTCCTTCCTGTTACAACCCAACTACAATGTAGTGACTCAGACTCCACCTGTGAAGAAAAGTATGTTTTTTAATTCCATGTCTAATTTTAGCAAGCTTTAAATTCTCACAAGCTACGTTTTACAAGCACTTAATTATGACATTAAACTTGTTCAGAATTAAATGAAAAATCTTTGTTACCGGATCAAAGTTCAGCCTGAAGCTGCTTGGAGTGGCATGTACACTGAGAGTGTTTTTTAAAGTAATTGAAATAGTCTGAGAATTCTCAGAGGCCTGAATAAAAGGCCTTTAAAACATCTCTGTGTCTGAACATGCTTGTGCTTTAGAGTTTTCTATTGCTTGCCCGGCATCTCTACTCAAATCTGATGTTCTGATAAGAGCAGAATAGGATCTATTGGCTGCTGAGTTGGAGAGTGCCATGAGACATTGTTCTCAGATATGTATGCAAGAAAAGATTTTGTCTGGAGGACATATGGGTATATCGAAAATAAGGATTTACGGTTGAGGCACGTATCTTGTTCTTGGAGTTTGTTTTTGCAACTTTTTTTTTTGTAACTGAATGATTGAAACACACACTTTGGCCCTTTTATACACTTATACATTAGTCTTCTAAAAATAATACTCATCACTTTCATATTAACATTAAGTGCTTATATTTGATTTTATGAAAAATGCATGTCACAGTGAACACAGCGCAAGACAAAATGCTTATTCTCTTTCAGAAACATTTATTTGAAGACATTCATTTATTCTGGTGTTTTGGGATGGTAAATATTTTTAGTGAGTTTTAGAAAAATACGGGCATAACAAAGCTGCTTGCTTTTTAAGACAAATAAATGCAACAATAAGACATAAGTATGAAAAGAAACTTCCCTAAATACCCCAAAACTTTTTATGAGATTCCTTTACACAGCTCTTGATTCTGGTGCCAACAAATTGTCCCCAAAAGATGGATTAAACTGGCTCTAGCCCTGCTACTGAACATCTCTCCAGTAATGGCACTCTGCCCATGAATAGAGCCAGGCTGTGCTTGTTTTTCCCCTTTTGCTTTGTTGTCCAGCGATTCCTCTTGATCCCACCATTAAAGACTATACATTATTGGAATCATAGGCTTTTTATAGTAAGGGCAGGCAGCAACAGCTGCCATTGTACTTGATTAATGGCAGTCCAAATTGGACTTCTTTGCCACAGAGGTTAAAAATGGCTGATTTCTGGTGTTCTGGCACAAGTTCAGCGCAAAGTTCTCATCGTTTATAGAATCTGACTGGCCTGGACTGTGTGCCTACATTCAGAGCTCTTTGTGTGTGTGTGTACAGGATGGGAAACAGTATCTGGGTGTAGACTAGTGGGAAGGCCACTGTTTAAAGCTGACCTTCAAGTTAATGATATATGAGCCGGTGTGTGTAATGCAGCTTAGTGTGGTGGGAATGCTGCATGGTTAATGAACTCTCACTAAGACGGGGCAGCTGGGAGAAACAATGCATCTGTCTAATGACATGCCGTAGTCCTTTCACTTTTCTTTCAGATATTCTCATTCATTGGCACATGAAAGCATATTATGTGTTTTTGTGGTTGATATTATTTCTGAAGGGATCGAAAATGAGGTAAAATATGTGTGTTTAAAGCCCTGAACACACACTCCTTTATGAATTTCTGAGTGTAATGCAAAATTAGAAATATACATTAAGAACATGCAAATTAACATTGAGGCATAACAGTATAATCCTTGACAGGTGAAGTAAATTATACTGATCATTGCTTCGTCACAGCACCTGAGCTGCAGCTCGTGTTGGGTCATTGATTTATGTGGGTGGTAAAGGTAAATTGTAGCTCAGGTTGCTGACGAAGTTTATGCTGTTCTGAAAGGTTCTTACCTACACATTACATACACATTGTTTTATTAGCTACACCTACCATATATATTACCTTCGTGGGCATACAATTGCTGACTGTGGCCCATCACTTCAGTTCAGTCAGGTCACACACTAAAAGAAAATCCTACTCAATAAACTGATAATAGACATCCCAGTGAGTCCTTCTTATTCTAAAGGCTCTGAGTGGCATCATAGCAAAGGGCTGCTCATTGATCCTTTGAGAGTCGGTGAGATTATTGCCGGTGTACGATGAAGTCTGAAAAGAAGGCCCACCTTTGTTCACTAGGGGATCTTGCACACACCGATCATTATTTCATTGCCAACTCTTGTTAGCCCATATTGATGCTTTTCTGTAGCGCCCAACCCCTCTTCCTCCTCCCTACCACCCTCAGCCTTTCTCACCGCTGGGATCTCTTCCGTTAATTCCCACAGGAATGTGGCTTTGGCTATGGAGAGGATGCCTATTGTGTGCCCTGCAGAGCGAGTCGCTTCAAAGAGGACCAAAGCCTACAGAAGTGTAAACCCTGCCTCGACTGTGCCCTCCTTAACCGCTTCCAGAAAGTCAACTGTTCCATCATTAGCAATGCTATGTGTGGCGAATGCCTGCCAGGGTGAGTCTGCTTCAGCCAAATTCACAGCCCATATGCTATTATAACCCAGACACTGCTGATTATCATTCAGACAGATGATAACCTGTTTTTGTTTTTAGCAAATCAGTGTTCAAAAACTATTATTTAATAAGTTAGCAGTTTTAAACTAAAATAAAATGTTTGACAGTAATACACTGGTAACTATCTTAACAACACCTGTTCATTCATGTCACTCTTTAGCAGCAGGATAATTTATTGGGGTAATATCTTCATCAAACATCTACATGAGAACATGGGGGAAAGTGATGTAACTCTAATTGTTCTTTTTTAATCCAAATGGGTTGTTTAAAGTGGTTTTAGCATTTGTATTGAGTAAAATTGCCAGTTTTGTTTTTGGTGACTGCTATAATAAGATTTTTTTTTACAACTCTGTATAGCATAAATGCAAAATGCAAATAAAAACTACTCCTGCTGGCCTAGTATGGGAGTCTTAGCCTCCATGTGGTTAAATTTCTAGTGCGGGGGACTAGTGGGGGTTGTGTAAGGGTTTGTGAAAAAAATATTCACACACTGGGCAACCACCAACCAATCAGGCATCACTTAAGGACCCTAATTTATAGAAATAAAATGTCCATGTGAAGCGGTACAAGTGGCTGATGTTAAGAGAAGCTGTTGTAGGTCAAGAAATCACTTGTCTGTTGAGTTAGTTAAGCACATAATTCAGAGAGATTGACATGAAGGTCATTTGCCAGGCACAGGGTTACAGGAAAAGCTCAGGCATGCTACCCATGCTGAAACATGTCAGGCTTTAGAGAGAAAGCTTCTCATAATGGCACAAATGTTAGTTGTCGCCACAAAGCGGCAACTTACTCTTACCAGCTAGTCTTTTAATTATTTTTGATTATGGCTAATTAAGAGCTTTTGTCTGTTAGACACAGTAAGACATGGCTTAAGGCAAGGGTTTCCATCTTAAAAGAAAATATGATAAAAATGCAGCTTGTACATAGCTGCAGGAATGTGTTTTAAAGTAATCTGGACTTTAAGCTATACTAAATTAATTTATTTTTCTTTTAACACCAGACTAACCTTTGATTTGCATACATTTCTTGTTGCACCAACCAATTATAAATCGCTTAATAGGGAACCACGATTCTCCCTCCAATATGCTTCACAGATTCATAATCCATATGTATAAAAAACCCAAAATGTACAATAGTGCATTATTATTTTAGACAGAAGATCATCTAAGATCATGCACCATGAGTATTTCATACAGTAAAAGATCAAATCTTGTTTGCATTGCAGGTTTTACAAAAAAACCAAGCTAAGTGGTTTTCAAGACATGGAATGCATACCGTGTGGTGATCCACCACCGCCATATGAGCCACACTGTAAGTACTCCTATAAAACTTCTGAAGTTGAATTATAACTCTCATAGTTGTTTTGGATGTGTTTTTATGACATTATCCATCAGCACAAATGAGCGCAAAAGTCCCTAAACATTAAGTAATGTGGCACTAGTTAAATAGAAAAAGGCATATGTTTTGTTCATTTAGTCTCAGATTCAGCCAGGAAACTTTTATATTCCCATAACCGAGTCAGTTTACAAGCCCGGACATTGTTTTGATGTTCTCATTGCGTACATTCTCTGTCATTTAAGTTCAGTTATTTTTAATGATTTATTTGTTTCCAATTAGTCAGGCATTTGAACTTGAACCTCATATTGGATGGAAAAACAAATTACTGTATTCTGGTTGGTTTTACTTAATAATAATAAAATGTAATACACATTTTGTAAAACGCATTATTCAAAATTCCACTTGCTAAACCACAGCAACTAGATTTTAAAAAATGAAGAATTAATGGAACGTATTTGAGATAAGCTATGATCTCAAATATGTATAATGTTAATTTAACATTGTTTTTTTGTGTGTGAGCAATACTACCATCACTAAGATGAGAAACTGCACCTAAACCCAGTTTACAGTTTATACTGTAACTGAACTTAGTCTGAACCCTCTCCTATACCGAATTATAGGAATGCATGTTGAGATAAATAAAATAAAAATGAAATTGTGAATTTTTGAAATGACATGGGGTGGCCAAGAAGGTCCTGGTTCCTGGGTGGGTTCCTGTGTCTGCGTGGGTTTACTCTTGGAGCTCCAGTTTCCCACAGTCCAAAACATGCAGTCAGGTTAATGTGAGACACTGGATGGGAATGTGTGTTTATGAGGACTGTTTCCTCATCTACATGTTATGTGAACGTGGTACCATGTTAAACTTCGTACATTTTTGTTCAGTTCAGTTCATTGTCAACCCCGTC
>JAYDZG010000021.1:5624544-5639333 GCA_034509265.1 Microcambeva bendego
AAGGACCTAGATCACCCCACCCGGGGATTGAACCCAGGACCTTCTCGCTGTGAGGCGACAGTTCTAAGCCACCGTGCCGCTCGTACAATTTTGTCTTTGGACAATTTGTAAGATCAAGACTTTAGGCTATTATTAGAAATATTGGAGAATCACATAGAATAATCACAGCTTTTGATTGAGACATGTTTAATTTACAAACTCTGTATCTTTTACACACTATGGCACATATTGACAAAATATAATAGATTCAATTTTGACTTAGAATTAGACTGCCATCCTTAAAAACATTGCTGTGTGTTTGTCTTCTCACATACAACTCCTTTTATATCCCAAGCTCAACACCTGTGTAACCTGTGTAACCCAGTTAGCAAAACTTGAACCATTATCCATTATTTGGACGCAGGGTGCTGAATAGAATACTTATGATAGAGGCACACAGGCCTGGGGCGAGCACACAGCTGCACATCGCAGAGGCATTCATCAGAGAGACCATAAATCTGAAGCCACTCTAGTTTTTCGTTTAAGTGATGGGGGAGAAGAACACAGAGGCGTTTTAAGGATTCCTTTGGCCGCTTTAATGTATTGCATCTGTTGTTATCTTCTCTTGTCATGAGAGGTCTCTAAATATTTGGCAAGGCACCTCTCCAGCTGTCCTATAGAGTTATTTGGACCGATTTTTAGCCAAATGGAAAGTCAATAGATGGAGGGCTAAGTTGATAAAAGAGAACAGTAATAAAAATATATATACATAAATTTCTTTAAAAAATAAAAAAGCTGTGATTTAGTGCCATATCTAATTTAGTTTTTGTGTTCTGGTTTTTATGCTCTGGCACTCACCGAAGGAGCTTAGAGAGGCTACTTTGGGTCAAACCACCATGTGCAAAAATAATACAACTTCAACCAGTACTGCATCTCTAATGCTTCCTAAAATCGACTATTTTAGAAATTTAATTGGCTGCTATTTAATTTCTAAATGTCGATTTTAGGAAGCATTTGAGATGCAATATTGTTTGAAGTTGTATTATTTTTGCACAAACCTAGTTATTTTTTTTTACTAATTTCAAGTATGAAGCTTAGCAGCATACTTAAAACACATTTGGCTCCAACAGATACAGTGTGAACATTTTTGGGGTTTTGGGCAATATAAGTCAGATTTTTTGTAAATATTGCAGAATTGGGTGAAATTGTGAAATTTTATAATGTGTTATATTCTAATATTAATTAAGAAGAGACAATTCAAAGCGTCTTTGTATTTGCTGCAGCTGTGTGTGTGACCTGATACCACAGGGAGTGTTTTTCTTTTAAAGAGAGAGGTATGGTAAAAGCGATGGATGTATTCTTCTTTTTTATAATTTAACCTGTTGTTGTCTGGATTTTTATGCAGCAATTTTTGAGATGTCAACGCCATTACAATTCTAAATCATCCAGCCCCTTGATGATACCACTGCTTGTGTATAGCTTTGACCAACCACTCGCCCATTACACCTGTTTTATAACCTTTTTTGGCTCGATTCACTTCCATTCATTTTTTGATTGACGCTGTTCTCACTCTAAATCACTGTGACTTGGATACATTTTTTTGATATGCACACTTGCTCACCTGCCACGCCCATTTTTGCCCCGTTCACTTCCATACAGTTTCAGAAATATAATCAAGATATCAACCTTGTTCCAACTCTTTTGAATGCACATAGACACCCCTTTTGCTGAGCTGAAATCACACTCACATTTTCTTTAGAATATGCTCCTCTCTAGTTCTATTATTGGAGTTGAATGCTGACTCAAATAAATGTACCTAGTCACCACAGCGTGTGTTTACTGTAAGTTATTTCAGTGTTCACTTATGAGCACTTTTTAACCCACTTCATATTACCCATTTCAGAATTAACAGGTTGGAATAGTAAGGCTGATATTTAAAGCTAATAACTTTGACCTGATCATCTGGCAAATAATAATATAGTGGTGTTAAAGTAACTATCACTTTCTGATTCCAACTGTTCTGAATGAATGATTCTCGTAAAGGGTCACCACAGCAAATTCATTATCTGCATACATGATTTGGCACAATTTTTACACCAGATGCTTTTCCTTACAAAACTGTCATATGCTCTGTTTAATCCCCCTTGCTCAATGACTAAGCCAAGGCACCTTCTTTACCTATATTCAAGAAGATAGGATCCAACATAGCTTCTTAGTAAAAGCTTTTGAAATTGCAAAGGCTGAGCCCAAACTTATTCAGTGATTAATGTGCTGCTGAACAAATAAAGAATGGCTGTGTGCATCCATTGAAAGGACCTTAAATAAATAATTGGTTCATATTTAACCTCATTAGATAACAACAATACTTTTTCACAAAGCCACTTCAAAGGCTTTTATCTTTCTTCATCGACTTCATTGTTTGCTTTTTTAAACACAGAGGGAGGATAAAATGATGAAAAACCACATGAAAGAAGGCTGTGTCATGAAGAGACTCAAACGCTTCATATTTTCCTATAAACAATATTTAACAGATCAAATAAAAAAAATGAAAAGATGAGACACGGCCAAACTGCAGGTGTGCCGACCACACAAAAAGTCAGCATTTACTAAAAAGCCTTGAGAAGAATGAGCATATAAAAAACGTGTGGGTTGAAAAATGGAACACCAAAGCTTTGCATATGAAATCATTAAGTTTGCTTTATTATTCAGTATTGACATTTGAACACATATGCTAGCACATGTGTTTTGATCCAGCCCTGATTATTCTACTGAGATATTGTAGTGTTGGGTACAAAGTCTTTGAAAGTCTAAAGGAAATTTCCTGTAAGGTTGTGTCAGAATCTAGTCATGTTCTCAGAAGCTATTAAGACATTTTAAATGACTTGTACTGGAAAAAATGTTCTGAATAAAATAACTTGCAGCAGCTGTTTTTTCATATTGTGTGTACATTCGTTTGCCCGGTCTGTACAAATGCCCTGTAATGGAGTTACATGATATTAAGGCATGTAAAGGCTCCACTGCCCTCAGGGTAGGGGTGAAAACTAAGTGGCAAAATGTGCAGCCCTTATGTTGCTGAGCCTTATGGCACATTTTCTTGAGCTCAGATAAATGTTTACTTATGAGCTTTGTGGGTTGAATGGTAACTGTTAAAAGCAAGCACATTTGTTAAGGTCTTTCATTTTTTTGTGTTCTTTAGGTAGTGGGCGTGTGAATCTGGTACCAATCCCCTCCACAGTTACCAGCCCGAGAGACATGGCGCTTGCTGCAGTGATCTGTAGCGCCCTGGCAACTGTCCTGCTTGCACTTTTTATCCTGTGTGTTATCTACTGCAAGAGGCAGCTGCTGGAAAAGAAGCCCGGTAATTACCACTAATAAATGACCTTATTATTGTATAATGAATACGGTCAGCTAAAGAATTACAGGCACCATTGGGGGAAAAAGACGTGATCTCAGAATAAATAATTAAGAAAGTCAACTTATGAGTGAACTTTCTACAAACTATAAAATGATAAAAGGACCAATGAATATCATTTTGTGATTTTTAGTCTATTACTGGTACTTTACTTGACTTGAAAGCTGGATTTTATGCTAGCACACCAGCACAGAGAATCTGAACTACTCTGTAGGATGCACAAACCAGTGCATTGTAGTGCCAGTCCCAAGCCCAGATAAGTAGACGGGAAGACCATCTGGCATAAAAATAACTGTGCCAGATCAATAATATGGTAACTTAAAAGTTTAAAAGCCCAGTGATTCCAATTCCAAATTAAATGGTAAAAGTGGCTTTTTATTTTATGTCCAATACCAAAGTTAAGTGTAGTCATAAAAATACAGTCCTCTACAGTGTCTTTAAAATGGTGATTAAAAAACTATTTCTACATTTTACAGAATCTCTCAGATCTCAGGATGATCCCTTTGGTTCTGAGCTGTCCTATCTGGATCATCAATCAGTTCTGGAGTTTCAGCTGCCCTGCTGTCACTGTCAGCACATCCCGGAGCAAAGCTGTGGTGAAAAGACACTGATACACTTTATCTCTTATCACATCATGGCCACAGATATCATTGTTTTTAAATTGAAAGATGTGTACGATTGAAAAACAAAAAAAATAATGATTTAGTCATTCCAGCTACGATAATTAACAGCAGTATCATGCTAGCCTGTCACTACTACACACAAGTCGAGATTTCAGTGATGCCAAAGCCTGGCTTGATGCTCAGTACACACACAATTTGCTGTTTATTGAGACTGAAGCCTTCTGTCTGTTAATGGCATATAAATACAGAAAAATAGTATTTGCATTTCTCACCACTGTTTGTAAAAAATCTGCCACTGGCTAGTGTAAAAAGTGGTATGTAAAACACTACAAAGTCTAAACAATTTTTAGCTTTCGTAGAAGAGCTATATAAAAAAATGTCAGTTGACACAGTGAAGGAAATAACCAAAGTCTCAATTTTACATTATTTAGCAGATGTTTTTATTTATTTTTTTTAATCCAGAATAGCTTACAATGGTGCACTATTTATTTAGGGTTAGGGGCTCAACAGTGGCAAACTGGCAGTCGTGGGCCTTTTCATTACTAGTCTGTGGCGTGGAATTCATACTGTTCTAAAGGATTCTGCTTCATATTTGATTGTGCATCATTGTATCAAAATATAATTGTATAACATGGCTGATGTGGGTTAACAGCTCCCGTGCACTTGATGTCATCTCGATTCTGTGAGAACACGTGTAGTCAGAGACATGGACACAAAACCAGCCCATTTCAGTCTCAATGCAGTCTGAATGAGAGGTAAGAATCCTCATGCAAAGTTTTTTTTTACTAAAATCGAGGATTTCAATCCCTAAATGCTTTTTACAGACACAGTTTTACACAGCATTACAGTGTAGTGTGAGTGTTGGATTAATAGAAGTCAAATTGTTGTGATTTGCCCTGTTTATGTTGTAAATCAAATTTAAGTTACATTTCTAAATGTTTAAGTTCTAAATCACAGTCTGTCTTTGAACCCAGACTTGTAGCTGAGTCAGTATGGACTAGTGGTTGTGATTTGGGACACCCCGCTGAGCCTCTTCCAGTGGTGTTCTCGGAGGTGTTACCTCTGATGGAGAGTCCTGTAGAGCTGAGTCACCTTGAATCTCAACCTTGCAACTCCTGCGCCGAAGAAGATGAAGAAAGTATGGTGGGCAGGGAAGAGTCTAACTTTAGTCTTAAGCAAGTTCACAGCAGGGACTCTGCAGAGACTCTACAAGACACTATAGATAATTCACTCCGGCCACACTAACAGGCCTCCACAATCGAAGGTAAATGGTGACAAGCTGGCAAGCAGTCTTTTTCAATAATATAATAGTTATATTAAGCTTACTATTTCCAAGGGCGGTGCAAGAAATTAACATTTAACATTTAAAAACTTCTGTGGTTTCCAGGTATTTGTGGAAGAGTTTGTTTGTCAATTCTAAACACTTGAAGTAGATGAAAATTCTTCCATTCCATTCTTTCCTCTAGGATAACCTGGTCCTATCTCCCTCTTGTAGACTTGTCTTGAAGACCTGCTGTGGATTTGAAAATCGCTGAGATTGATGTCAGCTCAGATTAAGAGGCCACACGCATGCTAACCAGGTGACGTGCTGTATCTCTCCAGCAACGTGCAGCCCACCGTTATCCACCCCAAAAATCAGTCCAGACTCGCAGAACACACAGAACCCGTAAAGTACAACTCTTAAACAGTCTGATAAATACAAACAAAACTGGAGCAATGCCACATTTTGATAGGAAGTCACCTGTTTGAAGTTACGTTCAGTGCTGCCACTGAACAGGATTTGGTGGAAATGGACCTTGTAAAATGAACTTGTGAGGAGCTGCGGGTTTTCACATTGTTGGAAACGAACATACTTGCCTCAGATTTCAATGCATTCGAACGTGAATTCTAATGCTATATTGAAGAACAACTGATATTTAAAACAGTGAATAGAAGTTTCTGTGTAATTTTGCTATCCATTTTGTAGATACTTATTATATGACAGAAAAGGACAGTATTTTTCTAATACAGATAGTCTGTGTAGTTGATGAAAAGTACTTGTATTATATGTTTATAAACCATATTGCTGTTTATGGTTATAAATAATAAAACACCAACAGTAATTCAGACACCCACCAATCACTATATGAACCAAGTATTACCATGTGCGTATTTATATAATAATTCAATCTACCTTTTTGTGAAAGTGGCAATCAATCGTCATCTAGCATCCGTGTGAGACAAACATGTTCTCTAGGACTTGTGGTCGTATTATGGTCATTGGTGTCAGACAGGCTGGTTTAAATATTTTATAAATTGCTAATATGTAAATATTTGTTTGCAGTTTTAGTGTCTGCTAAATGCTGAAAATACTCAACAGCTGCAAACATCAGGTTCCACATTTGGCTACTTTCAGCTATTTCCTGCATCACGAATGTTTTTAACACAATAATTTCAACATCAGTTGGTATCTTATAAACCACACTGGCCATCCCAAAATATGTTGAATTTATTCTGCTTTTAAAGGTGTGTAATAACTATCCATAAAATATAAAGTGAAAAGATTATTGTGTTTTTATTTTAATTCCAAGGATCAATGAGTGTGAAAGTTGTTGTTGTTATAGCCTCTGTGAAGATTAAGATCATTTGGGTGGGCTGAAATTGGAAGAGGTGGGAAAACCCTGGATTACATCATTAAAATCAGCCATTGAAGATTGAAATGCCCTCAATTTGAAATTGAAGTAGCTTTTTGCCCACAGCAGTTTAGTCTCCGAGTCAAGGGGTTTAAAGGAAATCCCCAGCACATTCCTCACTGCAGAATTCCATCCCAAATGCATAATTGAATATCTGCTTCATTCTCATTGAGACAGTTCGGAGGAATTTGGCCAACATTCCACAGGTGCTCTATGAAAAAGCTATTAGGGAATATATGATTACAAATCTTAGCGGGCTTTGAATTAAAGCAGTGACACAAACAAGGATTCTTCAGTCCTTAACAGATTCAAACTCTCAAAACTGATTTGTGATCTGTTGGATGATCATTTTAGAAAAACTTTATTTTGAGAGCAGTACACACAAACAAGGAACTAAGTTTGGAAATATTATGTGTCAATTACAGTATTAAGTGTCATGGTGGGTAGTGATGGAGCAAAAAATATATGAATAGGTCCCGTAAATACTATGTAACAATGGTGAGATGTGGACAGCAACCAGTATTCTATAAACAGTAAATTATATAGTTGGACTAAACTGCTGAGAGCTAATCTAAATTCTACGTATTATTTATAATATACATAGTCCAAGGTGGAAAAAACCCAATCCATTTTAAAATGTATGAAGTAAATCCAATGTAAATGTTTTGTTTTTATTATTAAATTGATGGTTTATCAATTTTAAATGATAAGATCACAAGACAGAGATAAGTAGAATAAAAACCAATCCCGCTGTTCAAATTTAGGTCATATCCCAGTTATGTGTGATAGAAATGTAAAGGTCATTTAAACCAGTTACATCAACATGCGCTACTTCTAATTGTTGTTACAAAAAACAAGTCAATAACCTGTGCATTTGATACTAATATGTAAAGACTATACATACACTTTATAGACAGGATGACAAATTGTGGGGGAAGCCTTTCTCATGAGGGGCAGTTGTGCTACACAACATATCCTCAAAACAAGACAATCATTTTCTGTACACTTAAGTGTGCTTTATTTATTTATGTCATTACTGAGCATTTGTCATAAAACCATGAATTATCATCTCGAAAGCCATGGGCTATGGGCTTCCAGATTGAAGTATATGATACTGTTTATTTATTTGGATTCTAATGCCTAATGTCTTACCTATTGAAGACTGAATGAGAAGTTAAAGGTCACACAACAGTCATCAGTTCCATATCAAATAGTCACTGTCCAGTTCACTTAACAGATAACTTTGAAGTGTGGTAGAAAACCAGACACAGCCTCCTCCACCTGGAAATTCAAAGCCTGGACCTTCTTGCTGTGAGGCAACAGAGCTATTTACTGAGTCAGATGCTGCAGGAGTAGCTGATGTTTAATCATAATTCAAAAGTTTGTGTGAAACATCAGAGCTGGTGCTGCTTCTGGCATGTGTGAGATTAAAATTGTAAGAAGTGGTATTTGGAGGACTGTAGAAAAAAAAACAATATCTGCATAAACCTACATAGTGTTTTTACTACATACTAATCAAACATTTGATACAAATTGAAAGCTCAAATGCTGTTTTATTTAATGCCTGTAGTATAAGTTTATTTGAAATTCTACCAAAAAGGTGTGTTACTATTACCAGTTTCAGATACATTGAATTAGAACACATAAGTAGATGAAGAATTACAAACTTAACATTTTCTTTGTTTATTATTGTACAGAAAATTGATTAAATAACAAATATCTAAATTAATCTTAGGTAAGTACACATAAATACAAAGTCAGCTGTAGAAAAAAACAAGTGAATTATTAATGTTCATTATACATATCATTAAAATATGCTATAAAATCTATTTATTGTGTTATACACTCAATAATTACACACCCACAGTTTCATTTTTGACCCATCTCCAATTTCTGGGGTCAGAAGACCTAAGTTTTCCCTGGTAATTACAATATTGTGCAGTGCTTTAGCTGCCTTTATTGTAGTATACATTGTGTATTAATTATACAATGCTAAGTGTACACAAACGCACCACAATGTAACTAATGTAATGACACCCTGGAACTGTATATTAAGCATATTATTACAGGCTATTGTCCCAAAACAATGCATCATTAGTACTTAATGTACAAGTGTCACATAGGGGTGAAAATTATTATTCTTTGTTTGCTTTATCTAAGCACTTGGCTCCCCAGTTGTAATTAATTGTGATAGGCTCCGGATCCAGGCAGGAGGTTCACCAAATAAGTGAAATAAGTGGGAGGACCTTTAATCCAAAAAGGTTTACCCCTCCGAGTCCATGATGAATGTCTCAAAATCAGGGTCCAGGTCAGAGACGAGTGCGTCAACAAAATCATTTATGGATGGCGTTCTCTGCAACATTCCTGCAGAAAAAGTCAAAAATAAGTTGCCTAAAATGAAAACAAAAGTAAATGTCATGTATGTCATTTTCCCATAGTTTCGCCCTGATCTTTAAAAGCATACATTTATTGTTTTCTCTGGATTTCATCCATCACATTTGCTCACCAACATGCTGATGTTACAAAACAGGAAAATATTCATTACCTCTGAAGGAGTGAACTCTCAGGGGTCCCCACAGTGGATCCACAATATTGATTTAGCACAGTTTTCATAAATACAGTGAAGGAAAACCAGTGAAAGAGAAAACATGTCCAAACTTTAGACTGGTACTGTACATAGTACTGTAACATTCAAAACAAGGGTATGAAAAAGACAACAAACAAAAATACTGTATCCATATAATTTAGTATGCACTAAGTAGAAATTTCCACCTAGTTGATCGTTCACACACCTGCTAAGCAACACCTGTGTGTGTGTGGTGTTTGTGTTCTGCCATGGGCCTGATGCCTCCTGAACTGTATGTGCACTGTTTTTTCCCCCAATTCCACTGCTCTCAAAGCTTTGAAGTCTGCTCATTTCCCCTTGTAGAGTTGCCAATGTAAATAGGGCCTCCTTCCCACCCCCTCTTTCCTGCATGGGTCACCACCAGCGTGCACACGTGCACGCGCACACAGAGAGAGAGAGAGAGAGAGAGAGAGAGAGATCTGAACCCACATGCACAGACAGAGGCTCTTAAACAGCCACAATAATGAAGAATAAGCACCATATTCTAAATAAAAAAATTACAATTCAGATTATGCACATCACTTTTAAAGCCTTAATCAAACCAAGCACTTGAGAATTGAAAAAATTTATACTAACAGTACACTGACAGTTTAAAAATGGAAAGAGAGATCATCCTTGGCTATTGTGCAAGCTAAAAATCCCAAAATAATTTGAATGTAATGGGCAGTAGACAAGCTTATGTAGCATTTTATTCAATTTTTTTAAACTTACCCTGAAGCAAACGACTTATGTGCACACACAAGCTGTTTAAATTACACAAAGAACAAGCTAGATCAAACTATTCAAGTGTGTACACATATAACCATGCATACTGGGTTAAATCAGATGTCATAAGATGAAGAAACTGTCATAGTCTTGGACATGGAAATTTAAATGAAAAGCTCTTTCTGGTCAAGTCAGAGAAAGTAACAGAATACAGATTCTGAAATTACCAACTGAACATGGCTACAACTGAGAAAACGTGCCCCTACTAAAACAATAACTAGCAACAAGGATTGTTTACAGGTGAAAGAAGCCCCATCACGTAAACACTCATTCTTTATATAAGGGTTCACCATCTACACTTTTTAAACCAATATTTATTAAGATTTAGATTTCAAAAAACAATTACATCACTACATTTATATTTAGTCTTCATTAACTTCCTTTCTGATGCACTTCCCCCCCAATTTTGTAACATTTTAATGCCATCAGCGAAAACATGGTTTTGGTTGAGTGTGTTGCCACAGCTGCTTTCCAATCATCCTCACACGCAAATCTTCATCCAAAAAAGGTGGAAATCAGATGCCACTAAATCCGGACTATAAGCCCTCACAGATCAATTACTCCTCCTCACACTCGCCGTTGCCGATAAAATCTAAATGAGTATTTTTTTACATAATAAAGAATGTGCATCTTGATAGGAATGAGAGGATAATCTTGATAACTGAACTGTCTTTAAACCAACTCTCACATCATCACTTTCCATAATAACTGCAATTTCCTTTTTATTCTCAAGCGAGATCTACTGCAATTTCTACAGTATTTATAGACATTTAACACATCTCTCTGTAACAAGAAAGAAGTGCACATATGGTTCAAGAAACACATACTTATAAAGGTGTGGGTTCGTTCATTTGACCTTTCAGAGACAGATCTACATTCAGAAAAAGGATTTATGCTTATGTATTAGCATGAACATGTGGATCTGATGTTTTCATATAACTAAAACTAAACTAACCTAAAGAAAAATATATTATTGTGGCTTACATGTGCAGAATGTAGTTCGTCTGCATACAAATTCCAGACACAATAATGCTAGTTACAAAACTGGTTATCAAATCTGAGTTTGATTCATCTGGACCAAACAATTACTGTGTGAATCAACATACAAGTGATTCTTCCTAGATTTATCAAGAAGAGATCAACGGTAGATATTATCTCAGAGGACCACCATGTAATGCTGTGGAAGTAATGTGGGCCACCTATGAATGCAGTTTACAACAAAAGCCATAGACTAGATAAATCGACTAGATAAATATCGAGACCACACAAACATCGGACATGAGTGTTTAACACCTTGTAAAATATCCCAGGTGACACATTACACCTCGATTTTAATGCTTTTGTACTTCAAAATCAGTGAATTGTGTATTTTTTTGACCCTGGCCAAGATAACACCTCAATTTTTAATGCTTTTTTTTTAAATGTCTAAATAAGTGAACTGTGTACTTTTCTGACCCAGGTCAAAATATACACTGAACACAAAATATACAGTGAAACTAAGTACACCGAAGTCTTCCATCACTTCTAACAGAAAAATAATAATAATGTGCTCTGCATGAACTTAGACCAAACCAAATTGGATGAAATCATTTCGGAATGCAGATTGCCAAGCACACTTCCGATAAAACACAGAACATTTATTTATTTACAGGCACAAGAAAAAGATGGCAATCTTGCTAAGATCATCGTTTAATGAGGACCCTTGGGAAGTAAACTCACCATAAACTGACATCAAAGTGTACGCAAGAACCATCTTTAGCCGATTAAGCCCCATAAAATGGCAAGGTATTGCCCCTGCAGGATCTGCCACGCCTTCAGGTTTGACTGGAATCTAGACTGGAGTGTGGCTTAGCTGGGCATAGTCAGACAGGGTATAACATGACTGATTGTTCTGCTTTGACTCTGAGAAGTAAATAAAGTACAAGTACACTGAGATTTTACTGCTGCAAAGTGACAAGGCAGGTCATTCACATTGCTACACAGCTAATAGAGAGGGTGAAGTATGAAGCTGAGACACTAGCAATGATGAACAATGGTGAGTAATCTATAACAGTTCTTGAAACTAGGTTTAATTGTTTTATCATTTGACTGAACTCTGAGTGCACCGGCAAGCTGTAAAAACAGAAAGGCAACGCGGTACATCAACAGGCCTTTTTGCCATCCTTTAAGGTGTAAATAAATGTATTTTGATTATGCATATTCTCCCTTTTCTCCCAATTCCCCCAATGAGTCATGCTTCCTCTACACTAATGCCGACCCTGCTCTTATTGAGGAGAAGAAAGCTTACCCACACACCCTCCGACACATATATAGCAGCCATATGTCCTTTTCATGACGAGTGCACAGGCAAATCGGAGAAACACACTCAATGCACTCTTTCCTTATCTCTGTGCAGGCACAATCAATATGCCAGCAGATATCTTTATTACATCAAGAGAGAGAGTACCAATCCAGCTTTAATCCCATTCTTTTTTTATTAGAATGGTGAATTATTTTGCCAGTAATATCCTCGGTCAAGTGTGTTGAGTCGTTCATTTGTAATTAATCCCGTTCTGATTACAGAACCACTGTTAGTGTCGCTTGCTCTTGGATCATCTGAAACATGTCAAGAATTGTAGGCCATAACCTCATGTTCCACCTGAAGGCAAATTACTTCATCGTAGCATTTATAATTACAGTTCAGAAGCAATCCAGATTCAAAAGACTGAAAGGGAAAAACAAGACGGGTGTGATATCGCTCACAATAAGATCCATTCAAATCCAAAGCCTCATTGAAAAGAACAAACAGTAATTCATTTATAATGAGTGATGCTTCATCATGAATGCTTACTTTATAGGCGTGTAGCTGTGAATTTTTTTACAAGAGCGAACAAGGCTAGAGAAAAAAAGCGAAAGGTTCTCATTGTTGCATTTTGACAAAACTTGATACAATGAGAAACCGGACACACTGCAACTTGGACAAAACCCAGCATATAATCCTGTCTGCACAGCTGGCGGGGAAACACAAGGCTTCAGTTAGCTCGAGCGCCACTCCATCGCTCTCTGCTCCCCGAGTTGCCATCTAATCCGACCAGGACTTTTCAACACCGGTAGCCTGAAAGCCAAACAGGAATTGAGTCCAAGCCAGCGGTGAGGCTCTTTAAGGTTCTAGGGTGACTGATTCCACTTGAGCCGCTTGCAAGTTAGTGGAAGAGTGAAACCGAAGCCCTTGCACCTTTCAGAAATGTTCAGAGTAGCAAGACTGGTACAGGAAAATGCAGGATTATGAGAATATATGTGTACACTTCCACACAAAGTGCAGTAAAGAAAAGATTTGCACACTAAGTTTCCACTGTGCTTTATCATGTGCTAAAAGTTCTGAATTGTATTGTTAAATAAGTAGAGGAAATAAGAAGGAGACCTGCTGAAACAAGTCCTGCTTAACTCAGGTCCATAAATTGAAAAACTCAAATCCAGGGCACATAAAAATATAATTTAACAAGACAGGTATTGGTTTATGACCAATGTTCCTCCAATAAATTTTTAAAGCCTTTTGAACCAGTATAGCCTGTGGTGAAGCATTATTGGATGCGTTTCCTCGATACTACAGTAAGGGACAGATAATAATGAGCAACTAAATATGGCCAGTTTGTGGGGAAAAAAAGAGAAAAATGCATAAACAGATAGACAAATAGATTCTATTACATTGGATTAAGAGAATACATACTATAAAATGAATACTCAATCTTTAAATACAGCTGTCATTACCATTTTATTATGTAATATAAAGAGGAGACTCACCTTCCACCATTAGCATGGGCTCCTTCCCTCCTCCGTGAGCCAGCATCTCTCTCCGGTATCTTTCTCCCATTTCCCTGATACACACCAGCACACACATTCAGATTACACAACCAGCATGACCAAAAGAACCAACATGTCTTGTCCTGAAATATTGCCCGAGCTTTTGAACTGAACAACATTCACAAAACCAGGTCCTAAGATCTAAAAAGCCAAAGAATTGGAAACCATCGTGCTTTTTAACCGAACTGATTAATGATGGCGTTGGTGCTGAATGGGGGTTGATTTTCAGCCGAATCTGGCATTCAGTGTGTAGTCAAAAAACTGCCTGTGAATTGACAAAAAGAAAACTAAACTATTCTTATTCAAAACACACACCTGTTTAAGGGGTCCTTATGGAAACATTGCCTCCACACCATGGAAGCCACGGCTCGAGAATTCAGGTAGGAGTAGTACTTTGCACCATAACCGACCAGGTGGCTGAATCTCAACTGCCATGCCTGCAGGGGCAGAAAAAGAGAACTGTTCAGGAATTACCCCAGTACAAAAATCCCTTTCAAAAACACAAAGGTCTTTGTGTGGCGATACCAGTCATCATGATGAAAGCTTAGCAACAAGATTGTTAAATTAAGTCTTTCTTGCTTAAACAACTCAAACAGCCAGTAACACACACAATAAATAAATACAACCCTTATTTACAAAAGTGTTTTGATATTTTAAATATGTGATTTTTGTTAGTTGTTTATTGGATTTACACATTTTGCCCTTTAGTTACATTCATAAAAGGAAATGGTTTTTCATTACACAAGATTAAGCCACACTATTTATATCAAACAGTCATGGACAATTTAGTAACTGCAGTTCACCCCACTTGCAACTCCAGCTCACCTCACTTTTTTTTTAAAAACAGTATATCTAAAAAAAAAAAAAAAAAC
>JAYDZG010000021.1:5700748-5713975 GCA_034509265.1 Microcambeva bendego
ATTTTTTCAACAATTCTGTTCTAGAATATGTATCGACAATATTATAATATTATAAATCAATAAGCTCATTTCATGCCATGCTATTTGTATCCATTTCAATGTGTGGCTTCAGCAAGCACTAATAAATGGATCGATTCATTAGAGCAGATCTATTTTTGTGGAGCTTATGGTTAAGTCACCTGAGCGCTTCCATGCAAGACAGTGACCTTAAGCTCATGCTATGAAGAGACTGGGTGACTGTGTCTCACAATGACCATACACCGAACGATAGTTACCTGTGGTACCTGGTAAGTTTTTGGCTGTTGCCATGGATGCAGACAGAAAAGGGCAGGAAGGGAATACGGAGGTGAGGAGATCAGGAAATCAACAAAGGTGACACACACACATATTTACACACAAACTTAAGACAGTTAATGAGGAAGCTAGATTTCAGCATGCTTCCAGACGACTGACTCGGACAATAAAAAACACTACAAGCAACAGAAGCTGAAGAAATCTTTACGACACATCACAATCTACCTGCTGTCACATATACTTACATTTAAATGGAAATGAGTATATGCTTTTTCCATGCATATTAAGTCACAACACACTCAGAATTATCCACGCAGGATCATCCAGATGTTTTGCGTAAAGTGTTAGTAGTAGCAGGGTCCATCTTATTACAACTTCACTACATTACATAAATAATCTGCAGCTTTTTTTTGCAGTGGATCTACAGATGTACTGAAATGGGGCAAATTGCACGTCGCTACTGAAAGTGTGAGATAAAGCACTAATCCTGTAAGAAGTGAAAATGAATCCAAGTGCAAGATGCTTAACCCGAGGTACAATAATACTAAGGCTAAAAGGTCACTCACAAAAGAGGCTGGAGGTAAATAAAATAACAGAAACTAAATAACATATAAAACACACATAAACATCTGCAGCCTGCAATAGGGATAGCGAAGAACTGGGGGTCAGTTACAAATGGAACACCCCTTAACTGCTGCACTGCCAGATGGCGATGGCATCCCATGCAAACAGAAAACTGGACCTGATCAAGCCTGGCATCATGAATAAACACTTGACAAGGAGCAAGTGTGTGTGTGTGTGTGTGTGTGTGTGTGTGTGTGTGTGTGTGTGAACAATTAAAATGTAATGCTATAATACAAAAGGTAAATAATCTTTCATTTCATTAACTTCTAAATATCTAGCCACTAGGATGCATAAATTAGTGCATTGTGGAGCTGGTGTCAAGCCTGGATAAATGGGGATGGTTGCGTCAGAAATTCGGTGTAAAAATTAATATTGTAAATCAATAATGCACTGTGGCCCTAACGGGAGCATCCAAAGAAAAATATTTGTCAGAAACCTTTCAATGACTGACAGACATGTACTTTTGAATCTATAAAAGCTGACATCTTTGTTTTACCTTTATGTTGACATGTTTAATTTATCTACATTTAACTTGAAGGTATTTAATCAGATTTAAACAAATATTTTTTTTTAATTGTCAGTAGAATTACATTATCCGGACTAACACTATTTCTTAAAACACGCATTCTCACTGCTTTACCAACAGAGGTCACCAGGCCGACAAACTAGAGCAGAGATTCTCCCTATATTGACACGAATGTCCTTGGTAGCATGGTGTGACGAAACAAAATATTTCGTCTTAAATGATAAAGCCAACCCATATTCCGCCTTAAAGGCTTTAGATTTACTCATCACTATAGGGAATATTATATAATGCATTAAAAGTTCTACTTGCAGAAAGTATTCTGCTGAAGCAGCAATAATGAGTTGTTTTTTTCCTTCATTTTGGTAATTAGCCGCAACATAAATAATGTGAGCAACAGCACCTGCATTGTCTCAGGCTGGTGATGTTTAATTAACTTGCATCTGTTATGAGCCGTTTTTACTTGCTCTTCACTTTTACTTTATTTCTGTGTTTACTTTCCTCAAGATGGATGCCTTTGTGTAGTTTCAACACTCATGTGAACTCTTAAAAAGACATGGGTTCCCAAGATGCTTTGGAGCCCAGTTTTATGGCTTGATAAACTTTGTTCGAGAGTTCATGATAATGCTTCTGTTTATCACACAGAACCATTTAGAGGAAGTATTGACATACATTTTAATTTCAAGTTTATTGATTTATTCACCTACAATATGCTGTTAACTTTTTGTTTATTTATTAGGAATGATGGGGTTGAATTTAAGGCTGTGTCACTTTCTAAGGGAAAGTTTAAGGCTATTATAAGAACTAGTCCTCAGGTACAAAAAGGACCAATTACTTTTATCTCTTAACATCTAAGACAGATGGACACCCTGAATTTTAACCAATGGTAGCCTTAATTCCTGCTATGCATAAGCAAAAACCTTTAAATCCACTTTGCACGATGTTAAAAAATGGTGACGAGAAGTGACAACAGTCTGAATGACAATGTGAAAAACAGAAATGCTAAAAGAATGTTTAGTGTTTATGGAATTCAGACTTAATGCATCTGATCCGATACAGACTTGCTTGCCAGGCAGCATGCAAGTCTCCCCAAGGACATTAGTTTGATTCAAACATCTTATCTGGCATTACACACGGCTTGTGCACATTCCCAAATGGATACGTTTACTGAAACAGTAATATTCATTCACTCTCTCTCAGTAAGGGATGTGCTATGTTAAATGCCCTGCTCGTACATTATTAATAAGGATGGATGTAAGCAAGTTTTCTTGGCTTCGACTTCAAACACAGCTTATTCAGATCACTTTTTGTGGAGTGTACTGTGCTTCTTTTATGTTTCCTCCTAGTAGATCATTAATACATAATTAATTCCTTCCTAAATATTTGGAACTAAATGAAAGGAAATACAGTAGTTGTGAAAGTAGTTCCTTGTGTCCGAGCATGCAGGTCACTTGGGCAGTGCAGCTGTAAATTGAACATACTGCCATTGTGATTCAGGGTTCAAATCCTCAGTGGTGCTATGTCAGTCAGACTTCTACATACAGATTATTGGTTATGTCTGAAGGCAGGGCATTGACGAGGCCTCGTTATGGATCTGCATCCTGTCCAGGGTGTGTTACCGTGTTCCAGGAAAAACTGACCCATGATGAGTCTGTTCTGGATAACTTGATGGTATGAATATTAATGAATGTCTCTATGTATGCCTTCCCGTTAATGATTCGCTGTTTCTTTGTGCCTCAGTGGTACTATCAGTTAGTTGGGGATATACACACAGACAGCTGGCTATGCCTGAAGGCAGGGGATCTGCGATCTTTCTCCTGTCTGGGATGTGTTACTGCATTCAGGGGAAAATTGCCCCCCCATGACTCTGCCACAGCACTCATGGACAAAACCCATAGACAAAACTCATAGACCCTGCAGGACACTTGTGACAGCTAACCACAGCAAGGCTGCTTGGCTCGACAGAAATCAGGATTTAACCCCAAACTAAATCTCAAATATGGTCATACCAAGTGTAGCAAGTGATATGTGATGAGGTGCAGAGATTGCTTTGAAGTGTAGTTTAAAGAGAACTGCAATTTTTCACAATTGCAATAGTCTGCAGCTTCATATAACTCTGGAAGGCAGGTGAGCAAGGATTCTGTCCTTTTCTGAAGAAAATAAAATACTGTGGGTATAAATATTCTGTGAATAACATATTTGTTCAGTTCATTTTCTTTAATGCCTTATCCTAATTAGGGTGGGGTAAGGGTGCTGGGCACAAGGCACAAGGTAACACCTTGGACAGGGCGCCAGTCCATCGCAGTAACATGTTTGTGTTTTTATATAATTTTAGAAAATAAGTTATAATGTCATGAAATTAAAACAACAAAATAGTGGTAAACCAGTGACAGAGTCATGGGCGACCAAGGCTCATTGATGCACGGCGTTCTGATCAAACAGCCAAGCTACTGTAGCTCAACTTAGTTAATGCTGGTTCTGATAGAAAGGTGTCAGAAGACACAGTGAAGCACACTTGGATGCAAAAGAGGGACCTCCACAACATTAGAATGGTGGTCATAATCTTTTGCCTGATTAGTGTATATCTGATGGCTCCCTGCACTGCTTTTCTGCAAATCAACACTTATTTTCGATTCTTCTGAGTCTAATTAATAAAAGATTGTAGAACATACCTGAACTATGGAAAGCAGATGATTAATATTTTATTGAAGTACTATTTTATTGTAGCACAATTGTAGCACTATTTATAACTCAAGTGACAGTAATTGCTAATGTCGACAAAAAACCCCACATGCATAAGAAAATGAGAATGGGTTGAGTTCCTGCTATATGCAGCACAGCGAATGGAGAGAAAAACAGAGCCACAGTTGAGCGTCCGCTAGACACTTGCTCACACATCTAATGAAGCAAAATGGTGGCTTTTCTAGACAGACAAATACCGAACACTGGCAAAATGACCTATTTTAATAGCTGGAATTAAAAATGGGGGAAAATAAAACAGGGATCTTGCTGCATTGTAGTCTTGTGAAAGTGATAAAATTAAGAAATTAATATGCTCGTTTTTGTCAGTTTTATTTATGCATTGTGTTATGCTTCCTCTCGACTGATGATCTCCTCGTAGGACAGCCGGGCCTAAGACGCTCCCCCTCTAATACTATCCACATTTACATATCTGCTTACAGCTTTGTTGAAACTATTTGGAAAGCTTGTTCTTGTTCTGAAATTTGGACTTTTTTTCCTCAAGCTATTCGAAAATGTTAATCAGTATTAGTCTATACTAAATTTATAAATGTGTGTGTGTGTAGATATATTTGAACATGTATGTGTGTGTATATTAACATACATAGTTAAAGTATATATATACAGTATATATTTACAACTGTCATTGCATTATGTAATACAACTTATGTTTAGTTTTATGTTGTTTTGTTGCCCAATTTTACTAACCGCTATACCAAACAGTAGAGCTGTTGTTTTTACTGCTGCTTTGTTAATGCCCGATAATTATAAATAATTCAATTTCCTCCATGCAAAACATTTCTTCAGTGACACTGCATGAGCTTAATGGGTTCACATTTCCTGGAGGAAGCACATGCTAGCCTTTATTTTTTTCATACATTTTATAAATTGCCAATTTATACTCAATTACTGGTCTGGTGCTCAAGTGCTGGCTGGCTGAAAGGTGGTTTAAAGGTCATAAAATCTGTACAGAAGCAGCAGGATTTCAACATCCTGTCTGAAACATTAATGTGTTATCTATATTAAATAGTTATTCTGTATTATTTGATTTTTTAATTATTGTACACTTTCTTTTGTAAAGCATTTTGTCTAACCCCTTAATTAATTCTGCTTTTTGTATATAATGCAACATGCGTTGGTTTATATAGACGGGACATAATGTGTAGCTACCGGTAAATACATTCAAATTACAATTCATAATGGAGATGAATTGGCCTGGGTGAGCTTGGATGACATTTATTGCTTCTTAGCAGTCATGCCATTAGCAAATTAGCTTCATTCCTGGCTTTGCTGGATAACTCCAACAGAGAGACGATGAGAGAACTAGATGAATATCACAGAGCAACAGATAAATTAGAAGCAAAAGTAATGAGCAATGTGGAGAAGGGTTTCTCTGTTTTTTTCTCGTTCTCCTTTCTCTTTCTGTCAGTTTCTGTTTGGCTGGAAAGGACAGAATAAATGCAGCATGAAGTGGTGATTTGCGAAGGTTCGACGAAGTCAAGGGTGAATCGTTTTAACTTTTACAGATCACTGAGATGTGAGAACAGAGTACTGCTCTCCATTAGTGAAAATAACCTTTTGCTGTGCCCTTTTTGGGGGTTTAGCAACAAGAGTGTTCTTTCTTGTCTGTTCTATTCTCATTTAAACACCCCTTTGTAACAATCTACTGATTGTAGGAATTGTTCGACTGTTTTTTTCCTCCGTAAAAGATATTTCAACAGCATTATCACAGTAGGCTTATAATTTTTTCCACTTCACGCATTGATACATATTGGATCAACTGATTCTCCTGTGCAGTTTAGTGACATCTGTTTGTTGCACAACATACTCACTGGAAGAGTCGAAGGCTAGGACACACTTTCTTCAAAGTCTTGGTAAGTATAGAGAGTCAGAGTCTCTGTATACTTCACATTAGATGTCACTGTTGCAGTGATGTAATAATGCTGCAATCGTTTTATTTACAGCAGTAACTGTTAAGCACCAACAGTTCAAACTGTGCATTAGTGGGATGGTGGACTAGACTGCTACAGCACTACAGAGTGGATGAAAACATTTTATTTTGTTTTACCCAATGTGTATTTATATTGGGTGTCAGGTGGAAATGGGTTTTGGGAACCTAGGTTTGCCATTTTGTCTTAAAACAAAAAATGATGAATGGGTGTGTGCATGTATGGCTGCCCTGTCCTTCATGGTGTTCTTTGTGTGCCTTGTACACATTGAAAAGCTGGGATGAGGTCCAGAACCCCCATGACCCCAAATGAGTGCGCATGTAGTTATTTTTTGCATTAATGAATGAAACAGTTAAGCACTGATTGCCATCTAAGCTAACTTTACTAATAAAGAACAATGTACAATATTAAAAAAGCTGAAAATGAACAACATGAAACATGACTAAACTTTGTTTTAGTGTGCAATTTATAAAAATGAAAAACAACCATCTGATAAAATTCAAAACAAATTTTACCCTTATAATTGAAAATACTGCTGTGTGATTGAATAAAAAAGGAATCCTATACCATAAACAATACATGCGAAATTAGATGAGATATTGGGCTAGTGTTTTTTTTCCTGAAATGGGATAGCAGTGGAATGATGCAAGATCATCAACAGAGCAGATATAAAAAAAGAAAAAGATAAAATGGAGAATGTGTTTCAGTTGATGCTGTGGTTTAACCTGAGGAGGCTATGCAAGAAATGCAAGATGAATTTCACTAGCATTGTGTAAGTGATTTTTGCTGCTAAAGAATGTTCTTTTAATAACATCGAGGACTCGCATACCTTTTCCAATCTGGACTGTGAATACATAACCAATGTAATCAATAAAGACATAAAAAGTACAATTATTTGCATTACTAATTTAGCCGTATTTCAATAACTTACATCCCGTCCCTATGTCAAGGGTTTTATCTGGATGAATGTTCTTCACATATGAAACAAAGCCTTAACTACGCACTCTCTATCAGCGCACTGTCTGTGCATTTCAAGGCTCGGTTTCAGCTCCATCGTAAAATTTGGTCTCATTTTGGTCCCCTTTTTAATAATCAAAATATCAAACTGGACCAATTTGAGTTATGAGTAAATGTGTTTGTGTATTCAGTGGTCGGTTAAAAAGCCGGCGTGCACTGTAGAACCCAGATGAACACTGAAACGACATAGGGCTGAGAAATAATGTAAAATCATAAACACACAGCTTTGTTTTAACAACACTGTATGCAGACATGAGAAACTCCAAATGGTAAAACAACTTACCGTATACAAAGAGTATGTATTCATCACTGCTCGTCCCAAGATGATTTCTTGCCTCGCATCGATATGTGCCATTGTCTGTTTTATTGAGGGTTGTGATAATTAGTTCTTTTCCTTCTACGATCATTCGTTCGAGATCAGGAAGGTCTCCACCATCTTTTGTCCATATTACTCGGTCAGGTCTACATACAACAAGTTTTTGTACATTTAAAATGATCTTATATAATAATAATAATAATAATAATAATACATCAGTTTATTACATCCAACAAAAGTAGAGACTTTTTCCTGGTTCTAACACCAAGCTTGAGGATAAAATGTTCACTTACTGGCTGATATATGCCACTCACTAACTTGATGAAGAGATAATCAGTGTTATTCACTCACCTGTGAGTGATGATACTATTAAGCCTGGTCGGCGTATGATATATTGTTCTAGTGGCTATACCTGTTATTATTGTTGTAATATTCAGTACCAAGTTTGATTTAACTTTTGCTGTTGCTGAATGGTAGAGGTAAACTAAAAGTTAACAAATCCTCATTGTTATCTATTGAATCTATATAACATTTATAGCTGTGGAAAAGTCTTTTTTTATCATAGTATCTTAAGTGAGGATTTTCTCAAAGTCAGACCTGTGCCTGGAAAAGGTCACATTTACAACTTACATAATAAAGCCCTTTTTCAAACTAATTATGCACTAAGACTTGTGGCTAAGTAAAGCTCCCCTAAATATCAAGATCACACATTATTGTATTTTTATAGGGAAAAAAGTCTATTGTTCTCGGGAACTGAATCAAATCAAAGGTCAGCAAATAAAAACAATGTTTTGCTGCAGATGCTTGTGAAGAACTTACAGCGGGTTTCCTTTGGATAGACACTCCAGTTTGAAGTACTGCCCCTCCTGTGGCACTATTAATGAATGAACTATTTCTACTTTTGGTGCATCTGTGAAGTGGAAAGAATGCAACTGATGAGCATACAGGAACACCCAGGAGAGCAGACAGTTCCAGGATTTAAAATTAAATAAAGGAGACACTTGAGCAAGGTGTTAAGCTGCCATAAAGCACTGAACAAATCTACACACAGATTGTCCTAGTCTCTGAGAAAGTCCTAGAGTAGATAATCACTTCTTTAAACACTTTAATGAAATTGGTAGAGAATGCTGTTAATTTGCATGCATAAATCACATCAAACTAATATCTTTTGCTCCTGATGTGCAGTAGAATTAGACAGGAAAGCCCCCCAGAAGGTCATACACACTGGTCGAAAGATTATTGGCCAGTCCCTGCTCACACTGCAATTCACCATAGATACAATCTCTTTTCTATGCTTCCAGAGATGATATAGGGTCTTAAGGACTTTAAACACCTCCAGACTTTTTTCCCAGTGCCATTGATGCTCTAAATAAATAATGCTCTCCTACCCCACACCTACCTCAATATCATTGTAAACTGAAGTGCAATAACTTACAAGTCATGCAATAATACTATTATTTGTACATGTGCAATACTGATACTTTTTAATATATGTTTTATTTTTATACTTATTTGCTTGAATTTGTATTTTAAAGTTGGATTTTATATACAATGACAATAAACAAAAAAAATCCATTGATTAATAATTCATTTTCACACTGTGTCTATTCAAAAAAGTGGCAATTTAAACTTTGTAATTTACGACTGTAATTACAATGTACTGTATAAAAATAGTGATGAAACAATACACCCTGCCCATGATGCAATATGATTTAAAGTACTTTATAAAAACGTAATTAAAATTGAAGACAGATGACAGTATCCTTTTATTTATTTATTTCTGTAAAAAATAAATTAGAATACTGCAGACAGTATTTTATTTACGGTATATGAATAATGAATGTCCTTTTACTTCTGAGGTAGGTACAAACAATGCAAAAATCTTTATAATTAAGCCTAATTTGAAAACTTGGTGTGTAGCGGCAGCACACCCTGCTGTTGAAGTGAATTATGATTTATTAAACAAGCGACTCGAATCTTAACTGACATGTGCTGAATCGTTACATTCCTGATCTGTGATCATTTTGAAGTGGTTTAAGGTGTGGTGGGCAAAATAATAATGATCAGTTTAATATTTCTAATATTTAAGCACTGTCGCCACACAGCAAAATGTTAGCATGTTCTCCCTGTGTCCGCCAAAATTATTTTATAGTGATTACATTCAAATGTGTTCTATCCAGAAGTGCTACTTACAGTGAACCTCCAGCACCTCTGTGACTTGGTGAGGTGTAGAGTTAAGGGCTATGTGCTCCACACTGCAGGTATACGCAGCTCCATCGTCATTCCGGTCCACCTGGAGACGGATGGTGCTCCTGACTGTGAATGACCTCCCTGTGGCGTTGACTTCCTTTACACCTGCACCAACACACACCCACAAAGCATATCAGGATTCCACCCCAGGTCAACCCCCCTTCTCATATCCCCACATTTTCGTCTACATTGATCTTGTTCCTCTTTTTAAACAACATATGAACAAAAATTCTGCAACCCGCCCTGGTCCTGGCCTAAAACATTTCAAAGCTCTAGCGAGGCGTTTCGTAACATGTATTCTAAAAGGAGTACAAAGGAAAAAAGTGGTGTAAGTGAAGAAAAGAAAAGAGAGTGTTAAGCTCCCTTGGCAATCCCTCACTTGTCAAAGGGCATAAGGAAAGGACTGTGATACAGAACTAGCAGTCTGTTTTTACACCCGAGACATTCCTATCTACCAACCATGAATGCCATGGCTCAGCGAAATAAAACGAGTGAGAGCAAACAGTCTCCCAGAGGGTCATCAACAAACAAGTTAGTGCGCCGACCTCAACCTCTTTAGCCTTCCACCATCTCATTTTCACATACACACGCACACATACTACAAAAACATCACAAGCACAAACACCATTCTCCACTCTCCTTAAAATTGTCATATTTGCCATCAAATTTAATTTTATTTCCATTTCTTTACTTTTTCTCTTGACATAGCTTCCAGCAGTGTGTCTGTTTAATGATTACTTCCTATATGTAGAATTTAGAAACTGTTCAAAACATTCTTTTTTTATTTTATAATACATTTATGTTTTTTTTTCTTATTAGACACTATTAAACACATCTTTAGTAGCTGCTTTATTTTGTTTATTTTTTCTTTTTGCCTTTTCTCCTGTTTTCTCTCAATTCAGCATAGTCAATTTGTCTTCTGCTTCTGGGGGATCCCTGATTGCAGTCAAGGCTGGTGTTTTGCTGCTCACACCTCTTTTGACCCTAGTGCAGCCCTTAGTGGAATATTTTTTCCCCCATGCACTCTGCACAGACGCTTCTCTATCTGACAATCAGGGTTCATACACAGCGTCTGAAGCTCGTCTGAAGCCCACCCTGAAGATCCAGGGTTTGAATCTCAGATATGCAATCTGTTGCTTGGGCGTATTCTCATACTTGATTGGCTGTATTAAATTTCAGAACCGCCCAGTCAATAAAATGGGAAATTTAATGCAATCAGTCAACCTACTGGCATGTCTTTAAGAAGTGAAAGGGAAACTGAGAAGCAGGAGAAAACCCACACGGCTTGGAAAAAACATGGCAAACATTTCACATCTAACAGCTAAGCCAATATTAAATTGGTGTTTGTGAGTAATGTGCTAAGTTTATGTTATATTTTTATGCTGTTTATTATGTGCAGTTAAATAAGTGAAGGTAAATAAAACCGAAGCTGTAAATTAGCACCCCACCTCCAAAACAGATGTCCTTCACACTTTCTGTTTCCTATGAAAATCTTAGTGTTTTTTCAGTTTAATACCCGCAGCTTTAATACATTTATTAAAGCTGTATGTTAAAGCTTTGATACATTTATTTAAAACATTTATGGCAGATTAAGTCAAAAGTTTACATACACTCATTAGGGACATATAAACCTTAAAAAATAAATAAATAAGAAACCACTTTTTTAGTTTTTATGTGTTTGATCACACTGAGCAATGATGTTTGATTATACAAACTAGAATAATAATTAGAACAGAATAAAACAACACTGTTCATTTTGGTCAAACACACATCCATAAAATGTTGAATTGTTCTTGTCTTTGAGTGATTTATTAATGTATTATATTATTAAGGCCATACAGAAATAATAAATAATTAGCAGGAATATAAATTTTCTAATAAAGACATGGTGCTCCAATTCCTTTTTTGTGCTCATGTAATGTGCCAGGTTAAGAAATGCCACTTAGGTTTTAAAGCTGCATTTGTACATGCAGATCTGATCCCTGTCAGCACCGAGGGACAGACATTCCGGCCTTAATGCCATGCAGTGGTGCAGTGCTTGCCTTTTACAGCACGCTGCATGAATGCCATCTCTGAACCAGTCCTGCTTATCTCAGTCTCAGGCCATCAATCACTCGTACTCTATTAGTCCAGATGAAACCATAGTCGCTCGCTTCAACCCTAAGCGTAATGCCTGGAGCTCATTCAGCCTCTTTTAAAGGTTATAGATAGAGTGAAAAGGGCTATTTAGCTGAAAATTAATAAATGTGTGCAACTGCTAATCACATCTGCTGATTTCAAATTTCTAAATAAATCATAAAGTAGGTAAATTGTAGGTTATTTTAAACATAATGTGTATGTTAATTTTGAAAAAAGGGCAGCATGATGGTCGGTAGAAGTCGGTAGAAGTCGGTTGCGTTGTCACCTCACAAAAAGGAGGTCCTAGGTTCGATTCCCAAGTGGGGTGGTCTGGGTCCTTCCTGTGCAGAGTTTGCATATTATATGGGAATGCCCTAAAAAAAGTTGGCAGTCCATCACTGGGCAGACACACACTAAGTTATTCCTTATTTATTAACTTGACTACATGTCTTTGGACTGTGGGAGAAAAGCTGGAGCACTTTGACAAACCCCACATGCAAATGACCACACCCGTCTGGATGGAGAATCTTATATTGTCTGATTTTCCTATTTTATTCATAAACTTTGTTGCATTTAGTTATCCTCCAATCCTCCAGCATTTAAAGATCACACCCACACAACTTTTAAAACGTTCTTGATGTTTCAAGGATTCCGCAGATGTAGGGAATATATCCCTATAAAAAGTAATTTACTGTTATTACACTTCTGTTTTTAACCCAATTACTAAAGCCCAGACTAAAGTCCCAGTGGACCAGCCCATGTAATTGTCATCGACTCAATCTGTGTATCTTCCAAGTAAATAAATGTCAACCTTTTTGAACAGAGCTACCAGGGGATGGCGACTGAGGTAATAGAGTGGTGTCAGGTAGTAATGAACGCTTCATGCAGGTTTATCTACCTTGCACCTCCTTATCATTTCTAAACCATCGGATGTCTGCGGCTGGTTTGCTTCCAGATGTAATGCACGTGAGTGTGACGTCCTCTCCCTCCACAGCAGGTCTGGTAAAGCCAGTGATTTCTGGTTTCTCTGGTACTCCTGCAAACAGAAATGTATTGTTAAACTTGTTTTTTTCTAAAGGAAGTATAATGTCCTGTGAATTTATTGTTGATCCCCAAAGAAACCAACATATTCAGATTAATGGTAAAAACAGTCCTTACATCTGGATTATAGGCTACTTTATCTAGTTCTGCTGATAAAAAGAAAGCATTAAAAAAGCCTTCCAAACAAAGCCTGTGGCAGCATCAGCAAGCCATAAACTATTGTTTCTGATTTGCATCCGGACCTATACTGCAAAGGAACGCTCTCCTACAGAGCGTTTATGCTCCGTCAGGGCCGGTCTGACTGAATCTAACTGAAACAGATTGATGAGCAGTGTGATCTATGAGGCTGTTTACCC
>JAYDZG010000021.1:5726212-5736360 GCA_034509265.1 Microcambeva bendego
TGATAAAAAAATAGTGGCAGCCCTACTTTAAATTAACACTAGTTGGAAGTAACTGAGCCGACGAGTGTTTGGTATACTGCTATGTTTTGAAAACTGAAGTACTCAAACCCAGAATCCAGAGAGCTGAAACCCCATGTGGATCCAGACATAATGTGCCTCCATACAGACAGTGCAGGGTCAAGCCTTAATCTTTTAATAAACACATCTATGTTGATGCTATTTGCACATTTCCTGCCATTCATTGTAAGCATTCAGCTCTAACTGCGAAAGGTCAAATGCAGAGTGGGCTCTTAATTGGCCCCAGGCAATTAAAATGTTGTTATCTTTAAAACTGCTGCATTAATGGACTCATCAAATTGTTCATTAGCCAAGGAGATCCAGACAGCCATGGAGGGTGCATTAGATTGTGAAAGAGCAAAAATTCCATTACAATGCAAAACAACAATTAACACGCAATTGTCTGTTTAGCGTGGCGACGAGAATGCATTTACATCAGGTCAAATGCAGATCGGAGTGAAGTGAACACGATATTAAAACGATGTACAATGGTAGTTAATTAGGCTTGAACAAAACAGGAGCTTGTTGCACTATTTTGAGGTTCCAATTTCTGTTCAGCAAAAACCATTCTAGGAGAAAGCCGTTAAGTCCAGAGTGACTTTGGCAATCGAGTGTCTACGTACAACATACAGTTCCTTCTATTCTGCAGTTCTGTCACCAATCAAACCTCTTTGTGCTCCAGCAGCCATGTTGATGTGCCACACCCCACTTTAAGCAGTTGTGTATGGGGTAAGCCAAGTCACCTTATATTCTGATTAGTCAACGGAGCTAATGATCAACAGCTGTTCCTTGTCCGAAGGGTAACGCTCCAGGCATTTAAAAGAGCAGCTGTGGATCCTTTCTATGTTGCTTTTTCACCCTTCGGTTACATCTATCCAGAAAAGGTAGTAACTCGTTACACAAGATTAATCAGTCCACAAAGTTATCAAACACGGTCATGTATCTCCAATTCACGGCACTTGTCTTCAGAATGGGGGAGGAAACGGAGCACCCAGGATAAATTCACGACAGAGGGAGAACATGCAAAAATCAAATAGAATAGATCTGCTTGGCGATTGTTGCTCTTAGAAGTCGTGTAAGGGGTTGGACATGTTTAGTGTTAGTCTGTTTAGCTTAGCTAAGACTCGAGTATGGTTTAGTCAACTTTCTTGGGTTTAGCAGTTAGTGTGGCATTTAGCTTAGCTTTAGCAATGTTATGTAGGTTTAAATTAGTGTTAGCTCTAGCATTTAGCATAGTTAATGTGTCAGTCTGTTAGTGTTTCAATTATTAAATATCTTGAAAGCACCCCATCTCATGATAGCCCGTCGTAATAAATTCATGTCTAAACTAAAACGCATAATAAACTATTTAATTATATGTAGGATCCAAAGGATATTAGTAAATAATTAAACAAAATAATTAATTCAGCTTCTTTAATGATGAGTGTTTTAATCTCCTAATTCCTTTAAGCAAGAGGTTTTGTGTGGGTCGTGGAAACAGAGATGATTGCGGTTCGGTTCACTGCTCATTATTTTCAGTGAAACTGCGGTTTGCTGTTTTTAGATTAACCAGAAACTCTTTTCAAGTGACTGTCAAGAGCGGTCTGTTTCTTTCCTTCCTTATCATTAGTTTAAAAGCTCACTGTGAAATCTTGTATGAAGCCTCTTTCCAGGGACTGTTTGTGGTTCAATGACCTCTTCACTTGTGGATTACTGGGATAATTGTACTCAAAGGCATATTTACATGGTTTGACTCTGTGTGTGTGTGTGTGTGTGTGTGTGTGTTTTAAAATATGTTTTATAACAATATCCTACCTCCTTTTTAATTTGTATTATTCTAACAGTAATTACATTTAATTATTATACATTTTATTAATTAATTATTAAAGTTCTCTTAAAAATACTATATTTGTGATATTTATATCTAAATAATAAATGTATTTATGCCTTTTTATTAGGTGAACCCCGCCATGGACTTTTAAACTTCCCTAAAAAACTAAATGCTCACACTGGAGAGAATAAATGAAGGCAAAGAGTGATAGCGCTAGATCGAACTAAACAAAATGGTTCCACTAAAAGAGTTTCCTCTTAAGACTGCATGGCTCTGGTGATTGGTTAGCTGAAATTAAAGTATTGGCAACAAGTTTTGTCAAAATGTCAGGCCCAGGTCTTTATTTCATCTAGAAGGCATTAAAGGTAATGCAGTCGATAAGCTAAGCTGATTATTTGAGACTTTACTATTGCTTTCTCTAAAATTAATGTCATGGTGCTTTGAGTTGTGCATATGTTCAAAACCTAGAATGTGGCCGACAAGGATTCAGACTGATAAGAACGTGAGTGCTCATATATTCTCTCAGGTCTATTTGCTTCTCTGTACCTGTGGTTTCCAATTACCAGGCTGTGGACTGCAACGATGGGTGTATTAAGTTTTCCAGAAAAGAAGAAATATGCAGCAAATACAAGCGTTCTCTATATGCGTTTATCTGTCTATATGTCGGATAGCCCACCACCATTGCTCGGTTAAAGTTCGTAAATTGGGTTTGAACATTTATACACCTTTTCCTTAATGTATTTTAAGGAAAAAAATAAGCCCCAGCTCTAACTCTACCTCAAACTCTAAATTTATCCCTAACCCTATCTTAAACCCTAAATCTAGCCCTAACCTTTGAACTCTACTCTAGACTCACCCCTAACCCTCTTTTAATTTTTAACCCTAGCTTAAGCCTTTACCCTAGCTATTTTTTTTACCCTAGCCGAAACACTTACATCAGCTCTCATTTACACAGCCCAAATCCAATCTCGAACCCTAAAATAAGCCATTACCCCAAGATCAAAACCTAACCCAAGCTCAAACACTAACCCTTCCTCAAACCCAAACCCTAGAAATTACCCCAAACTCAAAACCTAACCCAAGCTCAAACTCTAGCCCTTACCCAAGCTCAAGCTCAAACTCTAACCCCAACCATAACCCCAACCCTAGCCCCAATTTCATTTTCTGTGCAATCTGATCTGACGAAGGGAGCATAGATAGATGTTCCATGAATGTGTTTGGGATATCTGCAGGAAAACCGGGCAAAAAAAAATCTGTGTGAACTGAAGAAACCATCTCACATCTCTCAGTATTACCTTTGCTAAATTACAACATGAAATCACTTTTTTTTACACACAGCAACTTACAAAGTGAACAAACCACTTATGATCATTTAGATTTAATCTGCAGATCTAATAGCCTCCTTGCTCCCTCCCTTTACCTCTCACGCTCTCCTTTCGGTACAAGTGGCCTCTCTTATCGGCTAGTGCTCCCCGAGGAGCCAGCTCACCACTCCAGCCTTCTGCTGACAGAGTCACTTTGGTTCCTCAGAGAAAGCAGGTTTAAATGAAGCAGCTTACATTATTTACTTCACGCTTTGTTCTTTTATTTCTTACCAAGGGATGTCAAAAACAACTCTCCGTTTCCTCTCACTCAGAACTTCTTAGTAAGTTAATCCTCGTAAGCAGGTAGACTGATATTTGTTTTGTTTAATGGAAGGAAATCAGCAGGATTTATATTAATCCCATGTACGCTGTCTTTGGATGGTATCTTTAAGACAAATAAAACTTGGGGAAAACATTTTGTCCATATGTGAGCAGAGATAAAATAGCTTTATACATATTTCTGCAAAGTGGGTGACAATATAATTATAGAAGAGACTGTCGAGGATGGATGTGAGGGTTGTTTTGATTTGGGCTTGTATGTGTGCCAGCTCGACAAATGGCATTTTTTCTATCACTGTGTGTCAGTGCATTCCAAAAGCTGCAATTCTTTTCTACCGGCTTCTTAATAATCCCACCCTCCCACCCAAACACACAGAATACTCTTCACCAACAATCCACACACTAAAGAAGTTCAGAGTTCAGATTTTAGTTCTGCAAATGTACTCTGGAGCAGCGTTCTTCAAATAAGCTTTTATTGGTGGGCTCTCAACATAGACAGCATTTTACATCATACACACTCCCATTAGAAAGGCTGTTCAAATTATTAGATGCCTTAAAATACAGCCCAATAAGGTTCCTAAAATTTTACCAGTATTTTGACTAAATAACGAATTACCATCTGATGCTTCTTTAGCGATGAATCCAATCCCAACAGAAAAACCAAGATCTCATGTCACCACAGGAAATAGCAAAAATGGTCCACATGCAGGCCTAAAATAGTCTAGTTTTGCCAGGTTTTTGATCCCCCTGAGACAATGTCAGTGTGGTTTTTGATGTCTCTTGGACATAGTTTGCCTGTCCCTTATGGCTTCTGAGCTCACATTTCACATCTGGACAGGAAAGAGGAAAATGTCTCGTGAGCTCAGATCCTCTGATGTGAAAAAAGTGCCAGTAGCGAGTCAGATGGTATTAAGCTGGCAGGCATTAATTTAACGATGGAGTACCTAAATTACATTTAACATTTGGCTAAGAGAAACATGAATGTGTTTTGAAAGTCTGAGTGCTTTAAACCTAAGGCATTGATACATCTTTGATCCTTTTTTGATGTTTAGGGGTCGTCAAAGTGGATCATTGTGGTCCGCATACTTGGTTTTGTGCCTTGTGAAGCACTGGCACCCAGTCCGGGTCATCCTTATGAACATATAATTATGACCACCAGCTAATAATTAGAGCAAGCATGGACAGCAGTTAGACAGGCTGGGAGCGACTCTAAACCTGGTAGTGAATAGGGTCCTGGTAGGTTGTATTTGGAGGTAGGTATCTGGAGCATGCTGACTGCAGTGCATCTACCAGCATCTTTAGAGTCGGGAAGGATCCATAAAGTGAAGTTGATAAATTATCAATCATGTCTGGGGAATTAAGGGGCCAGGGCAATACTTGAAAGTCTTAGTGATGCTCTTCCAACCAATTTTGGACATTGCTAGTCATGTGACATGTGTCGTATTGTATATGTAATCTGCATACCCACCATTCACACCTTATATACCCAGGATGCCAGCTCTCAAAACATGACTTTCTTCATAAGCTATGTGCCGCAGCTGTTAAAAGTAGGGCATGATCATAAAGTGGTCATGTGTTCAACGTTTTTGTCCATCGAGTCTTTAGTTATGCCTTTCAGTAGCATAGATGTTAAACAGAAACACAAACAAATTTAAAAGTAAATCTGTCACTAAAGAAAATCTGGATATTTTTTTGCAAACTTGAGTAAACGCGAAGAGCTAATTGGTGATGTGGCTTGAATAGATGACAGCTACGCTTTGCTTTCTTGAGTTTAGCTTTAAACTAGAGTTTTTTCAGGTGGAGATCTGACAGTCTGCATTCATAGTTTCTTATTCCTTCTGGTAAAGATTGTGCTTCATTTGAAAGCACATATGTGCTAAAATAAACCCTTGCCACTGATGTTCCAGTGTTGTTGTTTTTTTGCCGAATTACATATTTTCAGAGGAAGAACTAAAATACGAGCATACAAGAGAGGCCATACATTATTTCAGATAGGAGAAATCACTTTCACATTCACTTGCACACACACTTACACACACAAAACGTTAAATGTCAGTGCAGCGGGCTAATTAAGCTGCTCTTTTCCACTGAGAAACAGCCTAGATTCAGTCAGAAAGACCCAACCGGTGCCTGCTCTAAATGATGTCCTCCAAAACACTGAAAAACTACCTGGATCAGTATTAATGTGATGTGCACAGAACAGATGGAGGTCTGAATTTTGCTTACTTTTCTGGTGAATGACATTCAGAGACACAGTTTCTGCAGTCTGTTTGTTCAGGAGACTCATTTTAATTGGACAAGCTTTGTATACATGTGAGTTGCATACAGCATAACGGAGTATTGCATATACAGCAAGCCATATAGGAAAAATCTCCATGCCATCAGTACTCAGTCGGACCTGTCTGTAGCATTTGACACTGTAAATCGTTAAACTTGCATGTTTTCTTTATATATTTACAGGATAAAATGTCCTGGTAAGGTTTTATCACCTTGTAGTATCACTGTAAGAGCTCCTCGGGGATCAATTTTGGTTCGATCATGGTCTCCTTCCAGAAGAATTGCTGGGCTCAGTAATTAGATTCCTGGTACCACTGCTATGCAAATAACAAACAATCCAACTACTCATATCTTTTGCTCGGATCATCTCATATGTTCATATTGGAGTTTAATACAGGATGTCTGCTTTCATTTACTCACTCTTCCTGAAAGCAGTCCTTCTTATTTATTTCATTTTTTATTGGGAACAGGACTGAAAGCGAGCTGACAAGACCCTCCTCTCCACTGTTTCCCCCCCTTGAAGTGTGTAGGCTGTTACAGCTTCCATGCAAGGTCACCTTTATAGAAACGCTCATGGTCAGGTCATGGTCAGGTGTCCACAGAGTGAACATTACATTCACAATTTGTGTTGCATTTAGGTCCAGAACATGTGAAAACAGAGCATACGGATAGAAACACTCACTCCTAAACGCTTATCCAATCCAGATCCTGGGTTGTCTGGGTGTATGTGTGTGCCGGGACTTATGATAACTTGAGTGGTAAGGCTTGCAATCTTTAAAATCAGTTGTGCAATACCTTAACTACTATGCTAAGACAGTACTGCCTTGTGGAACCACTGCCTCATGGAGCAATGAAGAAAGAATGAAGAAGAACACATTTGTTTGTCATGTATAATTCTTTCTTTGAAAAACCCAGCTTGTTTGAAAGCTGGGGTCAAATCACAGAATAAGTTATTGTACAGCACCCTTGGCTCAGACATGGTTAAGAGCCTTGCTCAAGGGCCCAACAGTGGCTACGTACCAGAGCTGTGATTCAACCTTTTAGTTGATAGTCCAAAGCATTACTCACTAACCCATCACTGTCCCCAATGTTCTTGCTCTCCTGGCTTACACTTCAAATGTAACTCATTTACTGAAATTTACTGAAAAAGTTCAAAACTCCTATCCTTGCTTTTCAGGTCTCAGAAGAATCTGATTATCTCCAGATTATGTACGCTTCATGATTTAGAAATACACTCCTGCATGCCAAATCTCCAGGTGCCAGACATATCCTTTTTCAAAATATTGCATTTGTAACTTGACAGCATCGGTCCCCAGTCTATCAGGTAATACATTCTGACTCACTCTGTGTTGTTTCCTCTAAATAACTAAAAGTAAATTTGCATCTCTTTTGGTGACTAAAAACCTGTTTGAGTCTGTCAGTATTTTCATAATGTACTGAGGTATCCTGTCAGAGTGGACGGATCTGTTGAATAGTCAGAGAGGTCAGAGTAAGCCAGTGTTGCAACATTGGGCAGATTTTCGCCAATTGGGCAGAGTTGACATTGGTGGAGGGAAACACGGTTGGTGGGTGAAAAGCTAAACATCATCTGGTTGTCCTGTATTGTTTTGTGCGGGATTTTCAAGATTTTTGGCAGATTTTGAAATGCTTTTTGGTGTGAAGCAAACGTTCAATTCCTTGTTTTACTCTGTCCTTCCTTCTTTTACTCTGTTACTCTTTCACACTCTTGTTTAGCTTGCAAGCTGTCTTTGTTCCTTTTTTGGCGTTTTCTTTTGCTCTTACAGTGGGTGAGTGAGCAGACGAGTACGTCTCTATATTCCCAGCTGTCCTGTAATCAGTAGCTATAGGAACGCGGGTGCTCAGAAAAATCAGCCGGATCTTCTTCGAGGCTTCGTAAAGATGTGTGACGTAGCCAGAAGAATTCCAGCGGAAACCTACCCGACCATCTTGTTTTAAATTCTATTTACTGTATTAAACTGGAACAGTCTCCAACACACTTATACCATTTATTAGAAAATTTTGTTTTCTCACCACTCAGGAATAATATTGCTTTCAATTTAATTTAAACAAATACAGCTTATGGGCAGCATCAACCACACAGTAACACTGACCTTTTTTGTCCCCAAAGAACAGGGTTTGCTGTGCAGGGTTTGACCACTGGAGGGAGGTGTTATCATTGTAATCCACACGGCAAGTCATGTTTGCTGTGCTTCCCTCCACGACTGTCACATTCTGGGTGACAGGAAACTGTCCCTGGCTGCCTGCTCCTGGAAGAGAGAGAGAACAAGAGAGATAGAGAACGAGGAATGAGGGGGTTGGGGATTAGAGAATGAGAAAGAGCAAGAGAAATAATTTAGCCACTCTGACAATTGACAGACAGTACATTTATTAACTGGCATTTTATAGCTCATAATCAGCTCAGAATCTCTCGTTAAATGTACAATCACCACCAGCAAATTATCATTACTCTGTGTGATAGCGGAGGCTCCAGATGTAGACAATCAATTGTTCCAGCAAGCACCAATATCCAAAATTAGGTAATAATAAATCAGTCACTAACAGGAAAAAAATCTACACCTTATTATAATGTATTTATTCATATTTTATAATTGATTTATAACAAGATATTTAACAGCTCACTGGACCTAAGTACATGACCCAGTAAAGCATCTTTGGGCGGTGGCAGGAGTAAATATGCACAACACTGATCAAAATAAATCCAATCCCAACCAAAAAAGGAATGTTTCCAACACCAAGTGAATTTAATGACAGACGGGCATTATAGTACATCAATGACACATGGAGAAACTGCCAGTACAGAAGAGAATTTAACATAAAAAGACAGGAGAAATCCCATAAAATAATTTAAACAATCTAGACAAGTAATGTTAAAACATGTAATACAAGGGATCAAAAATTTCAGCACTTTTAAACCTTAATTGGAAACAGATAACTATGTAGGAAAGTGATGCCAGACAGAGATTTAAAAGCTGTCGGACCAGGCTATGTTTAAGATTATTTTCAGATTATTGTTGAATTCTCTGTACCAAAGACAAAACTTTTTTAAACTGTAACCAGAGACAGATACAGAAGCCAGCATCTGTCATGGTGCCCACAGCATGGGTGACATGCATATGTGTGGCGAAAGTAGGCTGCCACAGTAGACAATGTTGGCTGAACACAGTCAAAAGAAAAGAGTGACCAAAGGGTCAGTAGCAACATTAAGCCTGGGTGGAGACAGAGATAAATCAGTCAGCCAGAGCAGTGATCAAACCAATGCTTTAGTGTCAGAGAAGACTGCATTACAGTGTGAGCTATCATCTGAGCCAGGAGAGAACAAAACAAACACTGCTAATGTCCTCTAGAGTAAGAACATAACATTCCGCCATGAATCAATGAATCAGTTCTGATCAATTTGCAAGGGGAAAATCAAACAAATAAGCTTTAAGGAGCATATGTAATCAATCACAACATATCAGCTTGATACACCTTCATGTCATGATACGGTTGCGAACAACGCCTCTAAACCTAATTAGTGTTGGGGAGAGGGTGCTGGAGCCTCTTCAACAGGCGCAAAGTATATGGTAATACCCTGGATGGGGTGCCAGTCCACCACAGGTGCCTGCAGGACAATTCAGTGTCTCCAATCAACCTGGAGAGAGCATGTCTTTGAACTGTGGAGGGAAACCAGAGTACCCGGAGGAAACCCACGCGGACATGGGAGAACATGCAAACTCCACACAGAATCGAACCCAGGACCTTCTCGCTGTGAGGTGACAGTGGTACCCACTGAGCCGCCGTGCCACGCCCTAAAAAAATGAAAAAAATGAAAGATATAAATAAAGCTAAATATAAAATAACACTAAAGTAAATTAGCTTCTGTTGGTCTATTTGTATTAAGTTCCATCTCTACCACTAAAGTTGTTGCTAAAGTTGTCAACATTGATCAGCTCACTTTGGTGAATTTTGCTTCAAAAATCTCTTTGTGCTCAGTCCCTTAATTGCACTTTGGCAACATCTCATTCATTAGCTCTCATATTTGCTGTACTTAAGCCAGAGTAAATCTCTGTTACAACAGAACTAATGAATATGCAGATATAATTGCAAAAGAATCGCTCACACAAACAGCGTGGCTGCATCACAACCTTATTAATGTGACGATAACAACTGACTTATCGAAAAGCTGAACTAACACAGTGATAAGTCATCGTTCCTGCAGGTCGCTGTGTAAGTGGCCGTGGCATTACAGAGGTGTTAATCCTCTCTTTTGACAGTCTCTGAGCAGCATGGTAGAATCATCTGGGCTTCCCACAAGCATATGCTATCGTTCTCCTATCATGAAGGTGACATTGGCACCGCTG
>JAYDZG010000021.1:5797229-5814394 GCA_034509265.1 Microcambeva bendego
TTTTTTTTACTGGCCTGCAGAAACGCATGTCAAGACTTATTTTTCAGTACTTTTAAGACTTTCATTTAAAATATAAATTATGCTTGGACCTGCTCATACAGTGCGTTGACATTTCAGAATTTGGATTTGGTTGAACAGTATCTGTCACTAGGTTTTTCAGCACTCTGCTCAAAAACCATGATGGTTATAGGAACCTGTCAAAGCTGTCATATTTCTGCTGCATTTCCTGTGCCTGTTTTACTTCTGTCTACGTTTTAATAATAAAAAAACAATTTGGTTTTGAAGTATACTATGTGTTGCTGATTGCGTGCAATTTATGTAAAGCTATTTATTCAGCCTGACAGTTCCAATGCATACTATATGTGGCAAAAGCTACATAATTTGCTAAATGTCATGCTTTCAATCCAGGTATGGCAGGCAGCACCTGAGGATAGCTTTGACAGATAGATAAAATTGACTATGCTTTGTTATTCTTCTATCAGAGCTTTCTTTCGTCTATTATTACTAAAATAAAACTTTATCCAATGTCTGGTACAAATAAACTTCAGGCTAATATGATCAGGATGTCAGGTTGCTTTAATTTTAGGGATTTTAGAATCCAGATGTGCAAATATAATTAATTTACATTGTTTGTGAAAACATGTTTTCATTATTATTATAGAGGGTTTTGTCAAGATAATACAATTACAAGAATTTTAAATCAAATTGCAAGGCACATTAACATATGCAAAAAGTCAAGGTGAATATTTGCTGAATATTTGCTGACCTAACCACACTGAGACGGTGTGACACACTGTTCCATACACTGTTCCATTGTTCAAAAGTACACACAAACTAATCCTATAAAACTCATTTCTGTACAGTAAACTTTTTTCTGTACACTATTTTTTCTGCACACATCAATAAATGACACTTCACTTTTGTACAGTCAAAACAATACTGGTTTGGCTTCAAGGCAAGTCTTGATGTCCTTGAGCAAAGAATAAAGAGTGGGACAGACTGTAGAATCCAGCTGTGCACAGATGTATCCAAGAAGAGCTGCAAATATAATTATTGTGAAAACGGCATTCAAGCATTGAATGAAGGGTCTTAATTATTTTAGTAAAAATGAGTTTCACTTTTTGAAAGACTTCAATTCTCTAACCATTAGGCCACGGCTGCCTCTGGTTCTTCATTGCAAACCCTACAGTACAGACCTGACCGTTTTTCACACAAAAAGCTGTAGTATTTGCTGAGAACATATGTTCACACCCAAAAAAATGATAATTAATAAAATAAAACCAAAAATAACTGTGTTGTAATGATCATGTTCTTTAAAATACCATTAATAGTATAGAACTGAAACCTTCAGATTGTCACTACATCCAGAGCTGCTTTTAATTTGTTCCCACTTTCAATAAATACCACCTGCTTTAATTGTTTCAAATCCGTGAAGACGGAGGATATTTTGACAAGCTTCTAATCCTGTGAAAATTTCATACGCTCTGTGAATTTATTATTAGAGGAAACAATCTGTGTCGGCAGAAATGCTAACTTAAGGATTTATAGCATCTGGGCCAATTTCTTTGATTGACAGAGTAAGCGTTTTGCTCAATGTTTAATTCTGATAGAGGAACTTCAATAGATTAGCGTGGCAGAGAATGAACCTCACGCCTATGAACAGAGCCAATGAGACTGAGAAGATTATTAATTAACGCCCACATGGTAGATATGCATAATAAAACAGAAAACGTCTCGGCTTTGAGCGTATCACATGAGGAAAAAATTCACACGCACACACACACACACACACACACACACACTCAAACCTCTACTTTAGATAAGTGAATACACAAGTTCCCTTCAAGGTCAGACCTTTTAGTTATCTGTCTGTAAAGTCTGCCATGATAATACCACCACTTTGCAAATATTAGGAACTGCTATCACGAGTAAAAAAAATAATAAATCCACTCAAGATTCTGTGTTTCTAACCTCAGATGTCTTTTTGCGCCTCTGCCGACAACTGGCCTTATCTCACAGAAAGCATGAAAGAGGTGGAACGACAGACAACATATAATAGCAGCACTCAATGCTGTTTAACAATGACAATGTCACCAACATTATACAGAAAGGAATCAGGTGCAACTCATATTTTTTTATTTCTCACATCAGCATAGACACATTTTACGTCATCCAATGCATACTCCTGAGAAGACAATATTAGACGTGTTTAAAGTTGGCATAAGCTTGTTAATGTGTCTTGTTAGAATTAGTTTGTAAATCGTTTCTCTTTTCATATCCCTAGCCCATCGTTTAGTTAAGTTAAACAAACTAAATGGTTTAAACCACTACAAAAAAAGCAGCATTGTGGAATTTCTAAAGTTCTCTAAAGGAAAATTATTAAGCAAAATATAAGGTCACCTGTCTAAAGATGGGGGCCAAGCTGTAATTGGAGTAGGCAACAAATAAATGATTCAATACACAAAGTTTCGATTTCTATGACTGAATAGAAGTACTGTATAGTAAAAAAAAAAGCTACTTATGTGTGGAAACCTATTTTAAAGTTTCTAAAAGTTCAGCCAACGAGTAAAGGTTAAATTCATATTCAGTTGAGTAAAAGAAAGGGTTTTTTTCTTTTTTAAAGTCGTTATTTTTTAAGTACACAGGTTTGTCCAGTTATCCAAAGAAAACTAACAATACTAACCCTAAATTCTATAACACTATCAATTAGATTTACCGTTTATAGGGCATCTTTTATCTACAAAGGCTACATACAATAACAATTAAGTTCTAAAATTGACACACACAAAGGAATTAAGGACTTTATTAATAAGGACTTTATGTATTTTAGAGCAGTGCTGCCCAGCCGGTCTGTCCATCATTTATTACACACAAAGAATAAATAAATGTTACATCACTCCAAAAGTAATTAAATTTTCAATACACTTTTGGTGTTATAGTCCCCAATCACCTCTAGGTAGAAGCAGCGTCTCATGCAGTAAAAAAGCTCAGTATTCACACTGTTTGAATATCAACTTTTTTCTATTGTAAAGGCATCTTGGCCATGACTTTTCTCCTATAAAAAAAACTCCCAATATGAGTGTTGAAGCTTGGTACATGGTCTCTAGCTCTGGTGCCGCTTACTGCTTGTGTTGTTTATGGATTTATTTTATATACTTGTACAAATATAAAGTTAAAAAATCTATAATTTGTCCCTTCTATAAAGAACATTCTAGAACATGTTACATAAATAACAATTATCAGTGCATTAAAACTTCAGATTTCTCCCTAGTCGGAATTCAGTCAGTAGAATATGCTAGAGCACACACAATTATTCTGAAAGCTGGCAATTGTACGATCCTGTTTGTCCAAATAACAATGTCTAAAGCTTCAGTCTTATGTGAGCATTCAGAAAAATCAAACAAGCTTTGGCTAGAGCCCCAGAATGAGCATCTGTCAAAACAAATGGCTCTAATTTGGAAATAAATAAATAAGCATGGTTAGTAATCCATGAAAAAAAAAAATCCATCCATAAAAACAGTTATGGAAGCTATTTCACGTGAATCCAGTTGTGCTGATGCCAAGATGAAATGTATTTTTAAATGTATTTCTGGAGTGATGTCTCGCATTTCGTTTATGGCCAAGCGGAAGAACAAAACCGTGCTGATTGGGATGCGATTGTGGCAAACTGAGAACAGATTCACAGTGCACATCAGTGAAAATTCATACAAAATATACCATGACTAAAGCCCTACCTAAAGATTAGAAAATCGCCCCTCAGACCATAAAATAAATCATCAGTATAATAAGTGTTTCATGATTACTGGTTTATTTGCATTATGAGGTGGTCCTGGCAATCCTACAGCAATTCAGTTAATATTCAGTAAGATGTTGTCTAAAAACATGAAAACACCAAAGTCAAGGCAAGTTTCTTTGTATAATTATAAGTGTATAATCAGAAAAAAATATATAAGCATTAAAACATTTAAAAGCATTAAAACAGTCCTGAGATTTAGAACGTCATAAATTCACAAAAAAAATCTGTAGACTCAGAGGAGAGTGAGTCAAAACACGGATGAGAAGTTTTGACCATAAAGATTCACTATCGCTGTGCTGTGCTGTGTATTGTAGCTTCCATTTATTCTATTAATTTTTTCTGAAAAAATCAGGGAATTGAGTGCATTTCCTTTTGAATTTAGTTGAGCAATAAAAAATGTAAGCACTTAACGGGTGATGCTTAAAGGTTGTGGGTTTTAGTCCACCTCTGCCACTTTGCAACAAATTGTATAAACTGTTATAAGTATTTGTCATTGTACATAAGGTGCTTTGGAAAGCATCTGCTAATTGCTGAAAATGTAAATATGTAAAAATACTGGTAAATACTGTGTCAACAGAACAGTGACCTTTAGGTATATTTAGATCTACAAAACCTTAAGCACATTTGTGCCAGTGAGTAAAAATAACTGCACTGCATGGTTAACCATCTGCAACAAAATCCTAATAAAATAAAACCAACAGTGCAATAAAAATTCTCAAAAGCTTCACCATAATCAGCAAATCAAAAGTAATTATGTCTGCTATAAACAAATACAATACATCATTAATAATAATGATGCATTATAGGATTTTTAATTACTGTTTAATAAAAATTTGCTCAAAAATAAACAAGAAAGTTTAGAAAAAGCACCCTAGGTTGTGCTGCTGACGAAGACCGGAATTGATGAATTTCTAACAGGAAAAATTCCCTAAGGATATTGTAGAATCTAGAATTCACTGTGAATCTCTCAAGTAACCAGGTGTCCCAGTGTGACAAGTCACTAGCACACCAGGACGAAGATTATGAACTCCCGGGTTCAAGTCTTGGCTCTGCTTACAGGTCAGCGACAAATCCAATGTATGTCCATAATATGAGGCAGTGGGAGGGGTTGCCAGTCGATCTCACTGATTGGTGGTTGGGGTTCTCACAAAGGCAATAACGCATAGAGAAAAAGCCAGAAGCCATAATGGTGAGTGTTAGCAGTGAGTAAGACAAATATTTGAAGCATCATTTTTTTTAAATGGCACACATCAAGCCCTTACAATAGCAGCGCAAAACACAAAAAGAACACTTTAAATAAATACCTTAAACACAAAATGTATTGAATGGAACAAAAACGCACAGGTCGCGCTGTTATTGAAACAATTATGAAATAATTAAGTTACTTTAATTTCTGTAAACAATACAACATATTTACTAAGCATTTGCAAGTGGCAATATAAACTTTAGTACTTACAGACGAATCTTCTATGCTGAATTGCAAGGTGCACGTGGTAGCCTAATGCAAGTCAATCGTCATAGCAACAGCATAAACCATGGTAGAACTAATACTCAAACCAATATATTTTTACGGGATACCACATGCCGTGCCATTAGCAGCGTGGCACACACAAAAAGAACATATTAAGTAAACACCTTAAATACAAAATGTATTAAATTAAATTGAACAAAAAAGCCCACGTCGTGTGCTTGTTAATCCCATTCTAAGCAATATGCTTAGTAATGGAAATGGAAACTATTATCATGCAAATAAAAAAGGGGTTAATTGTTGCTCCAAAGAGCTGTTTGGATTTCAGCAGTCAGTTGTGCTTCAGTTCGTGCATGTGGTCTACCGTCAACCATATAACAGTGCCACTGACTGTAGATTAGGCAGTTTTTGTGTTTTCTTCTTTCACTGGCTACAAGTTCTTCTTCCTTTTAGGGTTCGCCAAAGTGGATTGTGATCCGCATCATTGATTTGGCATAGTTTTTTACCTGGCTGCATGTTTTTGGACTGTGGGATGAAACCAACGTGAACACAAGGAGAACATAAAGAAAGGACCCAGGCTTGCCCACCTTGGGATGGACCCCAGGACCTGCTGTGAGGCGACAGTGCTACCCACTTAGCCACTGCGCGGGAATTCAAATGATTATTCTTTGTTTATTTTGTCGAATATGCTTTATCTTTTCATGAACTTTATTCAACAGTTAAATAAACAAGCAATGCACCATTGCATAATAGTAGCATTTGTTCTGTTTTGCTGTAATATGAAAACTCTACTCCTACATAAAGTTTTAACTTCCTGGCAGCCCAGCACCTTACTTTTATATAAACTGGCAGAATGCATGAAATCCATTTTCCATTACCACTTGGAGTTGGCAAAGCTTTCGACAGCCAACAATAGTTTAGCCTGACTTAAGCGATAAATAGGAATCGTGTCCTTTAATGCATTTTTGATATTCAAACCCAGGCCTGCAATGATAATTTTTACATTTCTTCCACTTCGGTGGCTTAGACGGAGGTAATTAGGTGACTCTGTCCATTAGAAATCTTGTTTGGAGATTGAGGTGCTCAGCCCATCTGGCTAATGAGTTGATAAGGTCTTCACTCCTATTAAAATATCTACCACTGAGGAGAATAAAATATATTGAATTCTATTATTGTCTCTCTGGATCCTATTTAGGTTAACCATGATCTTCAAAGGCGCACGTTGATCCGTATTCACACACATTCAGGAATTACTAAATGAGTCTCTTCAGTATTGTGTCATGCTAAAAATGTGTCGTTATTTCGAGGATTTCGTTTGGATGAAATGGTAACATGTACACAGCCAAGTCACATTACAATGACCACCAGCTAATATCCGGAGTGACCTGTGTCTCTGTTTCGAAATGTTTCAAATGATTTCCAGCAGCTGATCTGAGTAATAATGTTTTACCCTGAATGCATGTAAATAAAGTCAGATAATCTTATCACTGATCGTGGAACTGTGATTAGTGTCAACATGACACGCTATGACATTACCATACCAAGCTTTAAAAGAGATGCAAAGCAACATAACTATTTTCTATGGAATTAAGTAACACATATTCTTTTTCATTATTCTTTAATCATTTTCAAAATGGTACAACTTCTGTAAAAAAAAGAAAGAATGCTTTTTGGGATAATTTGGAAAGTGTTCTGGACAAACAATTGTTAAACTACTACCACTAAGCTCCAATCTTTTCCTGAATCATTTGTTTCGTTTGCTTCGATCACTCAAAAAGCCCCACTTATGCCATCACTAGGCAAAATGCCAAAGGTAAGCAGACCAAGACACAAAAAGTCAAAATCGTAAATAAGCAATGCAAACCGAACCAACAGAAGAGTCAAATTACAGGAAATATTAAATATTTTGGATCCGCTGAGCCTTCCCTAGCTGCTTCATTTTATTCCTGAGGGTTAGCTGAAGACCAATCCAAAAAGGGGTATTGTCTCGAGCCTGTGCTCCTGATAGAGCACAGGAGCACAGATAGTCTGGAGATAAGATAACCGTTCGTACAGATTTTGCTCTTCACTGATTTCACTCATTAGTGACCCCTATGGCGCTCCATATGAACATAAAGTGTTTTTATTAAAAAGATTAATGAACGTCATCCCGTCCCTGGACACTGGGGCTTTACTGTTAGCATGATTTATAACAAAGTTTTCTAGATTTAATGTTCATGAAACGACAGACTAATCTCTGTTAATTTTAGATTATAGCTGTGCTTAGTTTAATCACTATTTTATTACTACTCATATATTTCAGCAGTCAAGTGAAGTGTACTGACCTTTAATATTTTTGTATATAGATTTACATGAACATTTGCTTTTCAGTCATGTATTAAACATGCACAGCTGCCTCTAATTCACGTTCAGATGAAAGACTCACATGTCAACACAAAGAAAGAACAGAACCCTGACATGCAGTCCTTAATAATCTGTCCTTCTGAATTTGTACACCTTTCAGTTTCAGCTGATAGAGATCTAGGGCTCCACCCTTGCCGCTGTGAATCTGTCTACTCTAAATTGCCTTAGACCTTATCATTCTCTGTATGCATGTCAGCGGTTAGCAGTGATGATTTTCCGTAAAAGTGAAAAGCCTGAAATGGACAGCCATGGGTCATCAGGTTTCTTATCAGTGCAGGTAAGAGGTTTGCTCTCATCAGTTAATGTAATGTTAGTCAAACTAATAAAGAAATAACTAATAAAACTAGCAGAAGGACAAAACCACTACATGTCTAACAGTTTGTAAAGTGTTGAGTTAAAAAGTCTGCATTTTGCCTCTCCAAACACACTTCTGGTTAGTCTGACCATATAATGTTCTTCCAAATAGCTTATTCATTCCCAGTGCAGTCAGCAAAAAAAGTGGCAAAAGTAGAATAATCACTCAAGTAATAAGTTGAAGTAAGCATAAAAACTCAAGTAGAATTATAAAAGTACAGCAGAAGTAAAACTAAGTTTAAAAAATCAATGTAATTTCAGAATATCTCTAAGTTGGACGTGCACAAGCACATCACACAAAGGGTTAATCTTTTAAATGGTATCTTATCAAGCCGAGACCTACTTAAAAAACATTGAAAAAGAAATTGCAACAACATTTGACCTTTCGCACAACATTTAGCTTATTCTTAAATTACATTTAACCGATTCATGAGACTCGAGCTCATTTTAAATGTATAATGACAGTGTTTATATCATAGAAATAATACCTGCTGCTCATCTGACCTTCCAGTGCAAATCTATATCCGTGTAATCCACTTGTTTTTGTTCTTGAAGGCCATGTTATATATTTACAGATTATGTAAATCCATATTTCACAGTGTTTGTTAAATTGATTTGATTCCACTGATTCATTTGAAAAGAGTCATTTGGGAAAGTGATTCAGTTTGCACTCGCTCATGCACAAGATAAATCTAGAGATAAATAGTTAAAACTAAATTAACTAACATGTTTTGAAAATGTAGTGAGTAAAAGTAAAAATTTTAAGTGACAGAAATACTCAAGTAAAGTACAAATACTTAAAGACAGTAACGAAGTAAATTGCTGCTTACCACCTCTGCTCTAACCATAACCTTAGCTCTAACCAAAAAAAACATAAATAAATACAAATTAACATGTAATTATTCTGCATTTCTATTTGTTTTATTACAAAAGTGTCTGTGTTCGCGTAGTTTTACTCCATCTGGCTCCCAACAGGAAAAGTGCAGGTCTGGTTGAATTAAAATGAAATACCAGTTCTAATGTCTTGGTTAGAAAAGATCTCTGTGAGAAGACAGTCATTGGCTTAAGAAATAACAAATGAAGTGGCGTTTTCATTGGCATCCAATGCTGCCATCTGCTCTGTCACCCCATGACACACGCATGCACTTTGACAGTCCGAATTAAGCCATCAGGGTTAATGGAGGGGGATTGACCAGATTGACCAGTAAGAGTTAATCACAGCGTGAAAGGTTTATTATATTTTTATATTATTGTTGTTACTGGTCAGGTTAATTGGAGACACTGAATTTTAGGTGAATGGATGTGTATGTGATAGACTAGCATTCATGGTGTTTCTGTGTGCATTGGGCCCATTGAAAAAGCTGGGATAGGCTCCAGCACCACACCCCCACAATCAAGATGGGATAAGTGGTTACGTTTTTACAAAATATATTTATCATTCTTGTTTTTTCAAACAAATGTACATATACAGGGGCGAGACCATGATCAAGAGAGGTAGCCGTGGTCTGGTGGTTAGAGAACTGTGATCAGAAAGTTGTCGGTGCGATTTCCAGAGCCATCAGGTCACGACTGAAGTGCCCTTCAGGAAGGCACCTAACCTCTAACTGCTCCCCGGACACCATCGCAAGGGCTGCCCACCGCTCCGGGCACGTGTGCTCACTGCCCCTAGTGTTCACTAGTGTGTATCACAGTGTGTTTCACTGCACGGATTGGGTTAAAATGCAGAGAACGAATTTCACTGCAATGTGATGCAAAGAGTATTCTAAATCTAAATATAGACTATTTTGATCTAATGTCCACAAGAAAACCCTTGGAACTCCTTCAAAATGCAGCTTTCCATCTGGTTTTTAACCAACCTAAAAAACTACCACATCACCTCACTGCTGTTTTCTCTTCTGGCTTCCAGTAGCTGCTCATATTTCTTTGAAAACACTGATGCTTGTCTAGAAAGCCAAAAATGTCACTGCCCCAAGCTACCTTAGAGAACGCATCACACCACGCTCTGTACCGCACAACCTTCAAGCCACCACCCAGAACTCGAAGAATCATGAATCATGGCTCTTCTCTGTATAGCACCCATGTGATGGAATGAACTTCCTCCATCTGTTCGAACATTAGACTCTCTCGTTGTCTTTAAAAGACCTCTTTACTAAACATCTATGCTGAGCAATAACCCATGCTTACTCTGGATAAGAGCATCTGCGAAATGGCGAAAATGTAAATATGAATATAAAATCACACCGAACACCAACACTCAATTTAAAGTAGCTAAACTATCTATATGGATGTTTTGGAAACTGGCAGAAAATTTCAGAGAAAACTCAAACAGATATGAATGTGCCAAAATGACATTCAGACAGGGGATTAAATTTGGGTTTGGGATGCAGTACCAACAAATATATCCTGTGCTTCTGTGCCACCCTGGAGCAATACTGTAAAATGTAATAAGTTTGCCAACATTTTCATTGAAAGATATGACATTTCATTATTCTGTCACAGTTCTGATATTATTTGACTGTTGCTGATTTCTATGTGTGTTTAACTGTATTCTTTGTTTGAAACTAATAAAATGTACTATTTTTTGCAAAGAATATGTACTAATATTCAACCTTCTTACAACAAACTGTCTCACTATACAAGGAATATTTATTGATACCTATATTAATCACCACAAGTCAACAACCACCAGCCTCAATATTTTTTTTCTTTCTGCCATCCTTCTGTCTCCATTACCTCCAATTTCAGAATGTTCTAACAAGCATTAGACACCCCTCTTGAGGAATCTCTTGCCATTTAACTTGTGCAAAAGCTCGTTGAGGTTTGATGGCTTTGTTGTACTTTTGCTTTCATTAAATCCAACCACTAACATTAGATTAAAGAATAAGAAAGAAAAAATATTGATTTCTTAAAGAAGCTTTGGTTGACCTGAAAATGTGTTTAAGATCATTGTGTGGCTGGCAAGTCTAGTCCTACACAAATTTATTCTCGTGTATTCCAGTCTGGGATGTAAAGATTCAGCTACATGAATGAATTGATGAATTGATATTACCTTTAAACACCAGGCGGCACTGGCACTATTTTTTTTCACAAAACATGAATCCAGAAATTTTTACATGGTTTGCAACTATCTCAGAAATAAAAGGCCATTGATTGTTTAAATAAATAAAAGATAACCACAAATACTTTAATTTCCCTTTTCTAACAAGAAATAATAAAATGAAGCATATCGTATCGTGGGTAGATTGTATCATTACATGCCTAATTCCAATCGTTAAGTTTTTGGTCTTGATTAGATTGCTAAGGTCTCTGTGCCTCTCCCATGGTCAGTCAAGTTTGTAGCTAAAATAATTCCAACAAAAATACGCAAGGTCAGATTTGTGCATACAACAGAGCTGCAACTAATGATTATTTTGGTTGATGATTAATCGGATGATTCTTTCTTTTATGTCACGATTATTTTGGTCATTCAACATCACAAACCTTTGTTATAATGTTATTGAAGTTCCAATATCAAATTAAAATAATGAACCATATAACATTAATGTGAAACTTAAGCTGGATGGCTTAATCGAATGTTTTAATACATAAAATTGAATAAAGTTAAACTAAATAATACAAATAAAGTGCAAATAGTCTTTCAAATAATTAGAATGATTAAATATGTAACTCAAAATAGCAGCATCTGAAGTCAGAGATGAAAAACACATTACTACTGAAGTTTGTGTCATTCAAGTACACAAATGTTAATAAGTGCATTTTACATCAATTCATTGCAGTCTGGAAGTCAAAATGTGACATCTTGATAGACCTAAACTTTATTCTAAAGTATAGGTAGAACAGCTTGAAATATGTTTACCTTATTTTAAGTAGTGGTACCACATTTTGATGGATGCAAATATCATTATGCATTATAGGTAGCAAATCTTGATAGATGTATCTCATTGTCTATGTGTGGCCCATTTTGATGGATGTATGATATTATAGCACAACATTATATGCGCTTATATGAGTGGAAACAGATGTGCACATGCATGCAGATAAAAGTACAGAACACCAGAGTAATGCTGCTCATCACGGCTGTATGGTGATTGTGTTTCAGATGCTCATGCATGACTGAAGTGCTGCCATGAAACTACAACTCTGGTTTACACTGTCAGCATACATATAATGTTAAAGCATTTAAGAGCAGATTTGTGATTGCTAAGTTGTTCCAGAGCCGGCAAATCTTGCACAGATTAGGGCTTGTGAGTGAGGCATTACTAGTTTCTTTAGTTTATTTTGGCTGAAATGCTCTTGAACAAAACTTAGGTCTAGTTGTTGTTGCCTCTCTTTCTCTCTCTTGCCATATTGCAAATGTGATATCCATCCAAACAATATGCCAGTAGTGTTTTTTTTTTTAATGACGCACCGACAACAGAATTCCACATCGACAAATGTTTTTAGAAGACATTGTCAACTATATCGACTCATCGTTGCAGCTCTAAAATGAATCAAACGGTATTTGTGAGGGTTGAAAAAGTTAACAACCAAATAAATTATTGGTGAAGGCAGAAACAGCCACAAGAGGAGGAAAGGTCATTTCATATCACCTCATGCTAAGTCCACTAAAACAGACATTGTATTGACATAAAATATATGGTATCCCAGTGGGTGGAGCTTTGGGCTACCAATCAGAATAATGATAGGTTGAATTCTGGCTCTGTCATGCCACCACAGTTGGGCTCCTGAAAAACTGGCTGCTCCAGGAGGGGCGAACAGTGGCTGACCCTGCACTCTGACCCCGGTCATGTCGGATATTGTTCCCATAAAATTAAGAGCATGAAACTGTTTAAACTCTTGTTATGCTGAAGAATTAATAGTCTTGTAGATGCAAATTGCAAAATTGGGCTTTATTCAAAAACTTTGGTTTATCTAAAGTTACAGCCCTTTTAGTTCTGATGTATGCAAACTATGCAAGAGATAATCACAAACATAGTATTTTATTCTTAAAATAAATAAAATAAATTTCATTGTGTAGTAAAAAAAATAATAATGGCAAACCATGACTAGTCTCTGGTTTAAGCCCCACCACTGTCAGGTTTCTGCTGTAGTAAGATTTAAATCATGGTAAGCAGCCATGGAACAGAACTGGCACAGAGCTACCGGATTAGCTGAAATCAATATACCTAATTATTAACATTTTGTCAGCATGAGCTTCTCCTTCATCTCCTTTTTTTCTGTATTAAACATCATAGTACTTTTTTTTACTTTGCTTTGGATAAAGGTGTCTGCTAAATGCTGAAAATGTAAATGTAACGATGCACCACAAGTCAGTTAAGAATCGATTCAGTCGGTATTCCTGTTTAATGATTTGATATTCACTTTAAACAGCAGACAGCATTCCGCTATTCACCAAGATGCCAAATTAGGCTTGATTCAAAATTGTTTTGCATAGTTTGTACCCAGTTCAGAAATAAAAGTAGTTGATTGTTTTAAAAAATAATCACAAATACAGCATTTGTTTTAATTTAAAATAGAAATAAATACATAAATGGACATAATCTGTCATCATCTGTCTTCGGTTTAAAGAAAAACTGGAAACATTTTACTGGTAACCCAGTAGCACTGCATCCCTAGTTTTACCGCACACAATGTCCTAATCAGCGATACCAAATACAAAACCCCTCACCCCTTTAATAACCCATTAAAGCACCAAGAATGAGAAACCCACCATTAAGATACACATGCTGGTGCTAATCCTATCCTGGAGTGGCTTGGGGAGTAGATATTACAGATACCTGCCAAGTAATCGGCAATCGAGGAGGGGAAACAGAAAATGGGCTCGGCCATTACCTGAGCCTTTAAACGAGTGAATCTCATCAGAGTGGCACAGCCACCTTTCACGCTCTCTCAGCCCTGTTCTGCCTCTAATGATAAACACCATTAGCTACTGTGCGTGACGCTAATGCGCCTATCTGGGGAGAGCAGGCCACCACCAGGAAAAACCTGACTGCCTCGCTAATAACACAACTTGTTCTTCCTCACCGGCGTAATGGGGGTGGGAGGGATGGAAAGAGTTATGGTGCTGCAATGTGAGGAAGTCAGGTACAAAGTCATCATTAGTTCAATGCAGACAACTTGGGGTGGGATGTGAAAACAAATAAAAGAAGATGGAGGGGAAAAAGTGGGGCTGCACCAATCACTTACTTTTCAATTTTAATACTAATATTATTATTAATATCATTAGGAGCTCCGCACAAGCTGTGCAAACATATTTTTGACCTTATATCGCAAGATGCCTAGATAGGTTAGAAAATCATTTTACTATGTAGAACAGTGTTGTGATTTGGCACCTGTATTCCACTCACACACCAGGACTGAGATTCCAAACACCCTTTGTTCGAATCTTGGCTCTGCCACTGGTAGGCTGGGTGTCATCTGGCCACAGCACATCAGTTCTGGGATTTCTAATACATCACATAAAATCTCATCTTACACATAAGTGGCATGAGAACTCACCTCATGCAGGTGAAAAAATGCAATCAGATACTGCTCATGTGTCAGAGAGAGGGTGAGTCAGTTCGCTTACTTTAGTCAGGTCTGGGGCTTGGAACCAGTAGAGAGGAAGCATAATGCGTAAAAATAGTGAAAAAAATGCCTAGAAAAGTTTAAAACACTAATGCTCGTCTACAAAGCCAGGCCTAAAATACCTAAACTAAAATACCTCACACCAACTATTTTCCACCCAGGAGTCAAGGAAGACAAGCATCTAGGCTCTCCTCTATACTGGTACCCAAGTGGTGAAATGAACTTTCCTTGTCTATCCAAATTTCCCTCACTGTCTTTAAAAAAGAATAAAAACCTACATTTGGTCGGGCTGATGATTAACAATTTTAGGTTCACAATGTGATTTCCTTTTATGATTTGACTAGAAAATAAAATATTATTACCTTTCATTTATTTTAAGAATGCATGTCCTTGTACGTATGAGGTAGGTACAAACTATACCAAACATTTTTCAGGTTTTTAGCAGCGCCCTCAGCGCTTTAAAGTGAATGTCGATTCATCCTAAATAAATCACTGATTCAAATCGTTTTACACGTGACACGTTTCTTAATTGTCCTATGGTAAATTGTTACATACCTAGTTGATGCAATTCATTGTTTAATTTTAGTCCTCAAGTAGTACAGCAGGTGTTTAAACTCCAACACTACACAAATGAGTGTAAAAATGTCGACAAATATCAGTGAATTGAATTTTGATTACCCAAATACCGACCATAGCCTTGTCTAGTTTTGAGACGTTAGTGCCTCAGGGCCACATTTTCAGTCAACACAGAATGTGGTGCTATTTGTGGAGGGTTTAATGCCCACCTGCAGAGCAGTATGAGCTCTAAACACTCACATCTAACTTCATCTTTCCTTAGCAGACTGTTTGCTTTTTACTCATTCTACGCCTCGATCCCTTTCTTGTCATTTCCCCGCTTCCTCTCTAGCCTCCCCGCTATGTCCAGGAGCTCCACTGGGCTGCTTTACAGGGAGTCATATAATCAGTATCAAGTCTTCTGTGAAGGAGACATTTGTCTTCACTGAACCTCCTTCTTCAGCACAAGCTAGTGTACTGTACTGTACACTTAGTGAAAGATTGCTGGTGTTTATATTGTGCCAATCAATGGAAATGATAGAGCAGCTGAATAACGGCACAAAATAGTAGAATTTATGGAAAGTGAGGGGTTGTTCGACTGTCTGCAATCTAAACTACAATTTTGATGGTGAAAGAAGCTGGATGTAATGAAAGCCGTGAATCAAGCTAATGTATCACGTGTACGTCGAGATGTTCAGGTACAAATTGTGTGTATTTTACACACTGCTACATACTCCATCATAACAAACAAGGTAACCCAAAGTAAAAAAAAAATAACTGCATAAAACTGAGATGGGCAATTGTATTTTCACGGGGACACATGAGGAACTGGTCGAGTTATGGAGGACCACACCAATAGCTGGGAGCAGCGTGCAGGTGTGGCCGTTGAACGGCACCTCTAGAGCAGACAGTGGCTGAATGGCAGAACCTGGATTTGAGCTGCCAATCTCTGGTTAATAACCCAAAGCTCTACCCACTAAACTACCACTGCCCCTAATCATAGGGATGCAAAAACCCACTATGAGATTTGATTTCTGTACTGATTGTTTCCTTCTGTGGTTTAACCAATTGACCAATTTGACCAATTGACGTTTGGTTCAAAGTAATCTATTATGTCGGTACACTTAGGGTGTAATGACCTTCTATCTGTCCTGATACATTGTAAGTACATGGTTACAATGTAATAAGCATACTGTAAACTAAAAAAACTCAACAATGATGAATCTGATTACATCAAGTAAGCGCAAGTCCGCTGTCTGAGACCTCAGACCCCACAGCGCCTCAGGTCCTCTGCTTTTCATTACTACAAAACAGGAAAAATTGTCAAATGAGTCGTGAGGTTAAACAGAGTTCATGGTGAATCACGAAACCCGTGGCAGAAACATGGCAACATAATGCTCTCCATGGAAACTTGTGGCTCAATTAGATCTGTTCACTGCCTTGCAGCTGAACGAATCTGGTCAGTGTGTACCATCCAACCGTTGCTCACATTAGCACCTGTTCTGTAGATGACAGTCCGAAGGGACGAGGCACGGCCGGGTCCGTGGCCGACATTGGATTAACCTGAGGCTAGACCACACTCGAGACAGACTAAGCAGCAGATGTGAGCATCACAGCACACACACGCTAACCGCAGGAGTGCAGGAAAAGCGACAGGCTAAAATGTGCCAGCAAGTGCCACATCCATAAAACTAGCACTTTACCAGTGCACAAAAATGCACCAGTTCTCTCTTAAGTATGCAAACACACAGTTGGTAAACACGAATCCCTGCACCATTTACAACCGACATACATGGTGACTGTCATTTACTGCTAATTTCTTCTGTTTTTAGCATTTTGTGAGGTTAACAAACAAACTGAGGAAAATTACTTCAATTTGACCTCAATTTAATTTAATTTTTCTTCTTTTAGCCGCAACTGGTAAGAGGTCGTCACAGCGGATCGTTTGCTGGATGCCCTTCCTCTTAATCCAGGCTTTGGACGGGCACTACTATGCACCAGTTTGTACATCCTAGAGTCTAG